>SZWC01003382.1:138968-160614 GCA_023375785.1 Penium margaritaceum
GCGGGGGGGGGATCATGCATGCGAGGTTCCTATCGGGCTATCGGGTACCAATCGCTCGACTTCATTGACGATAAAGAGAGCATTTACCTAAGTTTGATTGGTGATCTTTCCAAAGACCCCAAAGCCATGGTAGAGATCGATAACAGAACTGTTTCACGCCTTATTCCCTGTGCACCCATTCATACATGGGTAACCAATCTCAACAAACTTCCTAGGAGTACCATGGGAAAGGAAAAACGTCTGACAGAATTAGGATAACCAATGGTTCAAATAGCAAAGAACAATATGAATATCAACAAGACATTGATTAAATCTTAATCTCCTCAAAGATAAACATTAGAACATGCTCGTTGAGTCCATGGTTTTGAAATCGTCAAATGATCGTGAAAAATACAATGAAAATAAGGAAATAGATGATTTCAAACTATAAACTATTCATAAGAAACATTTCAAGAATCCACATGGAATTCGACCCTACCATTAAAAAAATCGCTTCATTGCCTTCAACCTTGAGAGATGCATTTAAGATATGTCCTCAAGAGCATTGAACTTACTAGTTCCACATGGCTCAAGAACAACCCTTTTCTTGAGGCGCTCAAATACAAAGGCTTGAAGGCTTAAGAACAAAAATCATAAAGACATTGGCCTACTCAGCCAAGGATAATGTATCATTGTGACATGGGAATGAAAGCTCCAAAGTTCAAGTCTGATATGGAGATGTCGAGGGCCACTCCATTACATGCAAGGAGAGTGTACCATAGCGAGTTCCACATGTTTCAATAAAAAGGCCTGCGATAGCTATACAAGATGGATCTCAACTGAAAGACCCTCAAATTTTTATATTAAGCCTATGTAATCAAGAATTTGGTCTAATCCATAATAAAAAAATTCATCTTCAAAATAATATCAAAGAAAAGATGAATCCACTAATTCCAAAATCCCTAAAAAAATGGATAATCAATTCTCACCACCGTGAAATTAGTCAAAAATATGTGATCCTTTCATAAAAATTCTAAGAATAGGAAAATTTTTCTTCATCATACACGTAATCTAATAAAAATCAAATTAAGGCGTATAAAAAGTGTAAAAAAATGATAATATCAAATGAAATATTTACTTTGATAAACTTTTTTTCTCATACTCATATATTCTATGGTAGAATGATGATCATCATGAGGCATTCCCTTTAAAATGATTAAATAAAAGAAAACACAAGCATAATTGGCAGTATGAATGATGTGATTTTCTCCTATATTTTTATAACAAGTAAAGAATATTTTCTCATGTAAAATTTTGAAAAAGTGAAATGGAAACATATTATGATGATAATGATAATGATCATGTGATAATCTCAATATAACTATCCCTAAAATGATGAAATTTATAATATTCCATTCCAATAAATATTTTTAAGTAAAATAGGCAAACTTAAAATATTTCTTGACGAGTTCCCGTTTGTATATCATTCTTTGATTATAATCCATCCATTTCAACCTATGAATGCCTTCATAAGCAATTTCTACTAGTGATGAGATTCTATCCCAAATTACAATAAATAGATTTCAATCATATTTTCAGTTCCCCCTATAATTTGTACGTTTTCATACTTTTTTGCATCATTCACTATATTCTTTTACTACATAAATTTGCTCACATGTTTGTTCCTAAACTTTTCATGATGTATTCTTCTCATTTTTTGTGGACAGAATGTATCACATGATAAACATGATCAGTCAATATGATATGATTTACATTCAAATTTTCATGAAAGTAATATTTGCCAAGTTGAAAAGAATAGATGATATTTTGTTTTGAACAATTTGTTTTTGAAATTTTCAAATTAAAATTGATTTAAAAGGCAATGGAATAATATGTTGAAAATTATTCTATATAATATGAGCTATTTTTATTAAATTATAACTAAATTTACAATAAATTATTCAATGATGAATCATTTACAAGACATTAAAAAATTAATAGTGGTGTGGTGTTTATAATCAAATGATCATTTTATTTTCAAGAAAAACATGCCCATTCGGATCATTATTCATTTCCATAGTATCTAAAACGTTCCCCCTTTTAACCAAAATGTTTGGACTCCATGAAATTAGACACAATTTTCACTTGTGATAAATGTTTTCCCTTTTATTTTAAAATACAAATTTGCTTCACTATTTCAGTGCATTAATGGAATATTAAATCCTATCTAAAACTCTTTGTCCAGTTTTAAAAGATTATCCTTTCATTTCCATTATTCAAATTCTTTCGATGAACTGAAAATTTTGTGCATTATGATTTCATGTATCATGAGTCAACATTTACTAACCACCATTGTGTGTTGAATTAATATTTCAAGGTAATAGTTATATAAGGTTACCATTATAGATTCTGCTTCTTTTCAAAAAAACATCAAAAACTTCTAGGAACAAACCTCATCATGTTCAACTAATTGGGTGGAAGTGGAAAACCACAAGAGTATCAATTTCATGAAGGGAATTGAGTGGGAGGAACTTTGTGCCAAAATTATCTTAAATTATAACTCTATCTTTTGTTTTATTTTTATACATCTCAGCCTAAGATTGATGGAAAACGTTAGCTAATGACCTGGACAAGATGGGCCAGAGAGGACAGGGCAATGCTTAGACTCATTTAGAACCTTCACTTGTTGCAAGCTTGTACGCTCGTAGGTTGGGGAAAAAGTTTCCTGCATTGTTGTTCGTCGGCTTTCGACAGTCATTAATCAAGAAAACTCGAGAATAACGCGCCCGTTCCTGAAGACAGGTGGTTATCGTGCTTTACAAGTGTCGGCTTCTACTGGCGCTCGTGATAGGTACGGCATTGTTGGTGCATGGAATCTGGGCTTAGCGCCGCGTCTTCATGCACGGCCGAGGCGCCCACGAGTTTTCAGTTAAATGTGATGTGTACAGGATAGTGGCCGTAGACAATTCTGCCAGGACCAACTTTTAAAAAACCAAAAAAAAAAGAGTAGACAATTGGGGTCAAGCATGATTATCCACAAACAGCTTTCCCAAAGAGATCTAAATGAAGATCAACGGAGTTAACATCAAACAATATAAAGTTCTCATAAAAGTGCATATTTCAAAAATTTCTATCATTTCATAACGTGATCTGTTAAAAGATCAAAAATCGCAGTGAATGATGATATGTATCTAACATTTAATAAACAATTACTATATAGAATAATCAAAATTAAATCATCTCCGAGATGATCCAAATTTTCTAATAATTCAATGAGGAAAATGGCAATACTATCTAAAACATAGAAAAATTCCATCGTACATTAAAATTTCCCCAACAAAAAACCAGTTCCATATTCATAGAAAATATATATAAATGCACAATCTATCACAAATTAAGACAAAACTAAATGATACATGCCTATGAAAAATTTATTTTCCTCATAAAATCGTACAATTGCAATTGGACATTCATTTTCTCATTCTTTAAATAAGAAATTATACTAAAGATACCATAAAGTGATAATTTCCACCATTTTAGACTAAAAACATAATGTAATTTATCCTTTTCCATAATCTCTCGAAGATAAACATTTATAAATTACACTTAAATTTCTATTTGTAATCCAAATATCCATTAATTGATTATTTGTGTATATCTATAATATTTAGGCACTTTTAAAATGACATAAAAATCCAATAAATAATTCATGGGAAAAGATAAATAGTATTTTTAATGAAACGTTAGGCCAATTTCGACTCTCATGGCAAAACATCCTTTACTTGAATGCCAATTTAAAGAACCTCCTTCATTGGCATTTCTGGTTTTCTAAATCTCATGTTAAATTCCCATCTGATCAACACCAAAAGGTTCAACGTCGTAAACTTCAAATTGTAATGTAAGAATATGACTTTCATTGAAGGCAATATTCACATAATAAGCTTTAAAATTATCCTTTTATGAAACCATAGAATATGACATCACCAAAAGGATGATAAGCATATTACATACATCATGAGTCACAACCCTTGAAACCCCTTATGGAGCAGATTATCTTTTATACAAAAAAAATTCCATCATTTGAGGTATTATATCCTCTACTTTCAGGCCCTCAATATTCAACCATAATATCTTCCATAACAACGTCTCCTTAAAAATCACTCTAATCTCTCAAGCCTTGTCTTTTTGGATATGTTACATACATTACACACATGAGGGCGATACAATTTAGCCCATTACTTGCTCCTTTGCCTTGTTCTTGTAAATGAAAAAATAACTATCCTAATTCCTATTCTTCTCTAAGAAATATGAAGTATATGGACATTATCCAAAACGCCAAATCATGCACATCTAAAAGTTTGTATTCACCTTATCTATGATCATCTAGAGTGTGATATATTCCACAACAATCTCAGAGTAGAAGATGTATAATGAAAGAAATGTTATAAAGGAAATGTTCAAACCTGGTATGAAAAAAAAATAAACTCAGAGTGAACTAAGGTATAATTTGCAAAAGACAATTTACGAAAACTTATTCTAGCAAAATAATTCAAAACTTTGGATGAAACCAAGATGATGGAAAGACATAAAACCATACTTGATAAATCACGTAAATCCCTCATACAAGAGATAGAAATTCAGTAGGAGAAACACTAATGGTACACAAGCATAGAAAACTAACTGAACATTTCCATTCCATAATCACTTAAATATAACCCAAGTTTAACTTCAGAGGAAAATAAAATGCCGTGGTTTCATACATTTTTGTGCAAATTAATTTTCTTAGTTCGTCCATGTGGGGCATAAAACATTCCTTTACACCAAAATTGCATGTCAAGCAATGTGTAGCACAATGTTTTATGCTCCATAAAGCATTTCCCAACACATGCTTCGTCAGAAATTTCAAAAAAAAACCAAATATCGCATAAACTCTCAACGTCATGTAACAATTTTTTTAGTTCGCCTTTGTGTTCTTGTTTCATTTTTAGTTATTTAAGCAAATTACTCCTAACATTCTGTAAACCCTAAAGTCTTATCCGTAAACTAAGATCATGGAAAAACCTGTTGTTACCGATTTCATAGAATGTCGACCTCCAAGGTGTCAGGAGGGAATTCTACAAGGCTCAGATGCAACAAGGTCTTGAGCACTCTTGAAACCTCTCAAGTCTCTAGCAACAGTTGATCCAATGGCAAACCAAGATTTCCAAGTCAATTTTTAGGTTTTGGTGTTTGACTAGTAATGTCACAGGGTTGAGTGCAGACAAACGCCTAAATATGACAAGCAATAATAATTTATGTAACACACTTGTGTGACCATACAAAAAAATCAAAAAGTACCGATTTTTGGTGAATATGAAAAGCACTAAACAACATTCTAAAAAGTAAATGAATGGGAGTGCTAGTATGATATAGGATAACATAGATGGAACAAACAATCAAATGTAAAATGGGAATAATAAGAGTGAGTGGCCTATATATGGCCAAGATGTCTGTGAAAAACACAAAAACAGACTATCAAAGCACAAACCTAGAGAGGAAAATTCAGAAATCATTAAAGTACAGTTTTTACAAAAACTTTTCAAGTAATTACAACACAATTGTACATGGAANTCTAAAAAGTAAATGAATGGGAGTGCTAGTATGATATAGGATAACATAGATGGAACAAACAATCAAATGTAAAATGGGAATAATAAGAGTGAGTGGCCTATATATGGCCAAGATGTCTGTGAAAAACACAAAAACAGACTATCAAAGCACAAACCTAGAGAGGAAAATTCAGAAATCATTAAAGTACAGTTTTTACAAAAACTTTTCAAGTAATTACAACACAATTGTACATGGAATAGGTTGAATTATCATCTTAGATTTCTCTCAAACATGTAGAAAGAGTAGGAAGAATCTCTCAAACATAATCAACTAAAGTGATAAGATGCTTTCCTTCAAGGAGTGGAATAATGCTTAAATGTCAAAGAAACTATGAGAGTTTAGGCTTGATACAAAGATGTTAAACTGGTTCTAATTAAGGAAAAAGTTCACCGTGCACCAACTAATGTTAGTGATCTAGTAAGATTTCAAGTAGCAAAAAATAATAAACAAAGTACACAAGCACTTAAGTATTTTTACCCACATGAAAAGGCATGTTTAAAGGACTCCCAATCCACACTAAGAACATGCTGCAATTATGTGAAAATGCAAGTCATGATTGTATCACTTTTAAACTCTTATCAATCATATGATAACGAGGGTACTTACAAATTTTATCAATCAATCATGATAAAGAACGTGAATTGCATAAAAAACATCAATGTTTCTGAACAAATATTCAGGACAGATTTGCAAAGAATTATCACTCGATACCGAGCATAACTAATTCTTTGGTCAACAAGCCTAGATTAGTCTTCCCTGTTCTATTGTAATTTTCCCTGTTGGGCCATGCGTGTAGTGTCCTTGCGAAGGTGCATTCTATTTCTCGCGTTGTGTGGGTTTTCTGGGCTACGGTGTTTGACCGAGTGAGCTACGTGCACTCAATGTGGTTTGCCATGCTTTGTAGCAAACCGCACGAGCAATATGCATGCAACTCAATAGGGGTCACATTCCCTCAAAGTTTTTTCTTATCTTTTTCAACAAACTCTCTATTCCCTCGCGTCGATCTCCTCTCATGCCAAAGTCCCCCCACTTCGATCCCCCCTCATAGCTCTTGAGAGCACTCCACCCTCATAGCTCTGTAGAGCCTCCTCTCTCTCAAAGCCGAGAGCGACAGTTGGCATCGCAGCTAACTCTCGGCGCTCTCCCTCACAAGCATCGAGATCCACCCTTCTCCACTCACCACTTGTCTCTTCCTCTCTCCTCCATCCTCCCCCTAACCGTGCCCCTTTCTACAAATTCATATGCAAATCCTTTACATAGTTCATAAAAGTTGTGGTGTACATAAAAATCTTCTATAGCAACGAGATATTGCATAAAATCCGTAAGTCATGAAAATATTTAGTAATCTCCAGATCCAAGCATAAAACATTCTTATAAATGTTTTATACCTTAAATTCCATAAGTTATTATCATCAACTCATGGCATAAATGTCCAATATCTACCTTTTCATACACGTATAAATTGAAAACAATAGCTAAGAAAGCATGATTTATCATACCAATCTTACATATTATCAACATTTATTCAAACGATTATGTAAATATAAATTAAAAAACGACGTAATGCAAAAACAACTTGTTTTTACTCCAAAACGATGTTTATAATTTAAATTCTCTAAATGAACAGCCAAAACAAATACATAATGAAGGTTTTACTTCCTTACAAACCATCAAATGAGCTCATTTTACCCCTTTACCACATAATGTTCCTTACTGACCACATAGATTGATGCCTTACTAAACAGTAATTAGAAAAACACCACCATGACTACTAATGTGAACATATCAAGCATGTACAGAACCATGGAAACCACCTTCATAGGTTTTATGTAACCAGTTTACTTTGAAGGAGGACTACTCATCTAATGTTTTTCACACAAAAAATACCAATCCAAAAACATTATTACAAAACATTCATCTTCATTTAGAAATAAAATGAATGCAAAATCCCATGCAACTCACTTTATAGCATCAACATCACATTTTGTAGTAACAATTGAATTTAGGAAACGTATTTTAGTGCAAACATTCAGTATTTGGAAACCTTATTCTCAAAGCATCTGAACTATTTTCGCTTTTTCAACTCCCACACCCATATAACTTCATAATGGTCAAACTCAACATATGACATAGGAAGCCTTGCCCAAGGGTGGAACGTCATTAATTTGAAACTCAAAGAAAATTGTGATACATGGTTACATGGAATATGCGTTGATTAAATACAATTTCCTAGTATATGCAAACATTTTGTCAAATATAATTGAATGTTCAAATTTCCTTGTTAAAAATACACATCCACGTGGTTGTTTGACCTCAACAAGCTAGTAAGGGTGGAGAGTGAGTTTCAACGCATAGTTTTACCATCAACATTCTTGAAATGACTTTGAAAGGACTTTTCTACAATATCAAATAGATCTCTTCAGATTAAAACCTATGTGGTATCTCCATGTCTATTTCGCATGCGTTTATCCTCCATTGGCATGTGATGGATAAGCCCTAGGTGTGTTATGGCCAAAACGTCTCATACACATGTATGGAGAGGGAATTGTTGTAATGGTCAAAACCTACTTAGAATATTATGTACCTGAACAAAAGCAAAAAGGCCTTGAACAATTTGTTACTTCATTCACAATGAAGCACTTTCAATGCTTATGCTTATGCTTATGCTTATATAAATGCCAAGACAAATTTCAAATCTACATCATCTTCATGCCAACATTGTAATGGCACTTTAATCTCAAATAGAAACGGTGTCATGATTTTATTTCTCAAAAATGCTACTTGCCATCTCTAGTCATTGCCACTTCCCAAACATAACATCTCAAATGTGCTCCTTCATCTATTCACATGAATAAAAAGATGCATGGTTGAAAAGAATGATTCATATGGATCATTATGAATGTCATAAAATCATACCTTCTCCACATTCAGTTGTTTGTACATCAATCGCACCATGAACTACATCACAACGCATTGAATATGAATGGAGTCTGCCAAAGACAATTATCCATACCATCCCCACCATGTGAATTCCATCACAGAAAAGCCAATTGTGACAATACTTACCATACTGGGATGCATGAGTCTCAATAGCATTCAAAACCATGTTACAAGTTAATTTATTGCTCTCCATGGGGCATCCAAATAGACAAGATGTAAAGAAGGATTGTCTCTCTTGTCAGAGCATACATGTTACGAGTTAAATTATTGCTCTCCATGGGGCATCCAAAATAGACAAGATGTAAAGAAGGCTTGTCTCTCTTGTCATAATGACAACCTGTGCAATTATACGGCAAACAATGCCATTTTTCATGGGAGGACAACATACAATAGCTTAAAACAAAGTGTGAGGAGCTCTTAAAGAAACCATTTAAAAAGCCATTGTGATGTGTTCCCTAAAAAAACCTGCTTAATCATTATGGAAACCTCAGATTTGAAAAATTGAAAGATCAATGGCATTTTTACACACTCGTATCAACCTTCCTTGAGATGTCCCATGTTATTCATCATATCTCATAATTATGCTCATGTTGTTCAAAATGTGATTCCTCAATGGACAAAGCCTTTGTTAATGTAAGGATGCCATTTACACTAAGAAGAATAATCTTATAGAAGAATATGTTTAAGAAATTATGGTTCCCTCCATAGGTGACCATGTATCATGGTCATGTGGACCTTTAATGATAAGATTGAAGCAAAAATCACAACAAAAGGTCGGAGAACGCCAAGTTTGAAAATAGCTCACATATTTTAAGAGGAACTTTCTTTTTGATGCTTACGGCTAAATATCATGAAAGAGTAGAAGTTGAAATAAGGAAAAGGATTCGATGCATACTAATGGCATCTATTACCTTATTCTTCAAACTAATAACGAGCTGAGTCTCATGTTAACATATACACGTTTATTAATATGACAAACATTCTTTTCTTGGAGGCTTTTAGATTTCAAGTGTACCATATTCACTCTAAAGATATCCTCTTTGCGAGCTCATATTCCTCACGCCATAGTATGTGTTGCATTGCAGTGTTATCACATGTGGTCTATGAGCCATGTCCTCGTGTATGCTTCAACTCCAACACATACACCTTGTCTTAAGCATGGAAATTTAGTCACTTTTCAACCTTGTTTTAATTAAGTTTTACTTCGAGACTATGATGAATCTTATTCTATTTCATGTTTTTAATGAGAAATATAGTACTCTACGTAACAAAACACTCAAGCTTAACAATGGTGTGTTTTATTGTCTATATTCTTCATTTTGTTTATTAAATTATTCATATCTGTAAGTCAACGTTGGTAGCAATACTTATTAGAGTGTGGTTGACATTGGTGTTAACTTTATGTGGCCAGATTTTTCAAGTCGTATTCTAAAAAGGTTAGATACCTCATATCTTTGACACGATGTTTCAATTTCAAAACATTCCAACTATATTGTCTGGAAATTGAATTGTATCTTGCTTTAGAAGGGTTGAGATGTTTTCTTTCTTCTTAAGATTTTATAATAATTCTTACAGCATAATATCCCTATGTAAAATTTTTAAATTACTTCATTATCATACAAAATAGTATCATACAAAATTTACATTCTCTTACATGGAAGCAAGGGCTGTATTGTTTTATGTTTCTCTTTGTCGTCACATTCTTATTATTTTCAGGTCTTCACTGGACATTTCCTTTTTTTGTAATTTAAATTAGTATTAATTTCCTTATATGAAGATATATGTGAACCTAATTACGAAAAACCACTAATTTTACATGTATATAGTGTGTGGCGTACATGCTTTTGCTTGATTCAAATAGGAGATTTGATTTTTAAAGGAACATGTGATCAATGAAAAATCTAGCATGATTTTGTACTTGGAACCTTATTCATGTTAGCTCCTTAAAAATTCCTAGATTTTTTTAGATCATTATACATGTTATTTTGTATTTTGTAACTAAACGTCTCCATAATTCTCAAACATGTCAGTGGGAGATTGATAAATAATGAATAATGAAGGGAAAAATGCATACTTATTGATTAAGTATATGTTTACATATATTGATACTATAGTGTATATCTTTCGTGTATGGTTTATCCGCATACAATAACTATCATTTTTACAAGTATTCATCATGAAGACTTTGAAATCATTCAATGATATTCTTCATCTTCTTAAATTAGGACTTTTGCACCTTCATATCTAAATTAATGTGTTAATTCTAATTGATGAACCGTGTAATAAGTCGTACCATGATAAAGGACACATTAAAAATGCCCGACCTAGTCGTTGCTCATCAGGTGTATTTTCATTAAAGCCTCAATTGTTTGTAAATATAAGCTATTTTGTGACTGTTTTACAATTTTCTATCCTTTAAAAAATGCCTCTATCTTTTATTGTTGTTGGTTACTTTAATTCCTTTTAATATTTATGTTTTGTATTTATTTTGTTATTTCCATGATGTTTTAGTGTACATTTTATTCATACAATGGAATTAATGTTTTGGTTATTTGAAACATCAGTAAACTTTATGGGATTCCTGTTTCTTTATGTTATTTTTCCTAGTTCTATCCCTCTCCTTTCTTCAATATTCTAGTATTTTATATTTTCTTTTGAAACGTAAAACAGTCGTGAACCTATGAAAATGGTGTGCTATGTCGGGGAGTGGAGTAGGATTGAGGTCTGAAATTTCTTTTTGCTAAATTAGTTCTAAACGTTCACTGTTCTGCGGTTCGGTCGAGGATGAGCGCTTAGTAAGGCACCGTGTTGATGTCCTGAGATTTTTATCCGATGTTAGCATCTAGATTAAGTGGCGGCTCGCTACAGTAGTGCGATCTTTCTTACGTCATGAACCTCGAAAACGTACGTCTGTGCACATACAAGGACCTATCCTCTGAATTACATGGAACAGGGCTGACAGGTTCATCGGAAGAGACGAGCATGGCCCTAGTATCTCGCCAGCTCATGAAATTAGTCGATTTTCTCTCTTGCCGGCGTTCCAACTATTTACCTTGCCCTTTCCAAGAACGCGGAAGTTTTGAGAACAATTCAATGTAGGACTAAGAAAAGATGAAAGGTCGCGTTTGCTAGTCAGAACTTCTGTCATAGACCGCTAGAACTGTATTTTCCCGTTTCTTCTGGAAGTCCTTAAAAACATCATCGCGATGGTCCTTTCTGAAAACATGCTTCCCGATGATACACGGTTTTCCCAACATCACAGGGCAAATCCAAGTCGCTCGATGGAGAAATCGCAAACATCACGGTGCATGCTGAAGATGTATAGGCGATGAAAATCTATGCCGGCCGGAGAAATCTACCTGACGCCAGCGCAGAATGGAGGCCAGGAGAAAATGCGACACTCGTCTCGTCTGTAGCGTCTGTTGCAACGAAACAACCTCCATCAGTATCTAGATGCTCGCACCTCCAGGACATCAACACGGTGCCTAAATGGCTGCGATGAATCTTTCGGAAGTCGCTGTGATGAGGGCAGCTGCCTTCCGCACCCACTAGATGGTCTTCAGACGATCAGATATGCTTTCTTTGTTTCGCATCCTTACTAGCTTTCGAAACGCGCTCGTCGTGGCGCGTTGTCGCATACCTAGCGCTTCGACGTCTCGGTCCGAACCAGAATGGCATATTCGCATGCACTGAACCTCAATCCATCGAAAGTGATATATCTTGTGGGCATGCAAAGCTCACGGATTGTCATTTTATTATTCAAGATTTCCAGGTGCCAAGCAAATTACGGCAAGTGCACCTAAAAGACTGGTAATAAACTGTAAGAAAGCGCAGAAGCAATGTAGAAATAATGTTTTTGGTTTAATATCACCATTGAAACAATTATTTAGAAATATTATTTCTAATTCAAGTTGTGACATACTCTTTCGCATCTGATAACAACAACATTTCCAGATGTACGTAAGTGGTGTTGAGCCAAGAAAATTGACGAATATGAATGGGTACAATATTAGAGATTGTATGGCTTTTATATTTATTATTTCGAAAACTTGGATATTTGAATAACGTCTTGAAATCATTTTTACTTTGATGACAAGTGTTGCAATTCTCAAGCGCGTGCATACGATAACGAAAACAAGGATGACGAATACTTGGGGTTTTGGGCGCTCGATTCATATGATGCGTGCAATGCTGGTTCGTGAAATCATTCTTTCAGGAATTCTACCAATGTGTCGTGGGGCTGTCATAAAATCACGACACGTCTTTTAAAAGTCTTCCGCCATGTACAATATGATAAAAAAATTGTCGAAAGATCGGAAAGGCTCCCAAAAATTCATTTGAAACTTTTTTTAAGTGGTCGACTTTGTCAGACGCTAGTGGAACGCGCAACACCTGAGGCCATTGTGCTGTGTTGGGCTTGTAACTATGCAAGTAACCTCTTATCTCCACCCTCATGCTTTACTCTGCAATGGGCTGAAAAGGGCCCATACGCACGTGGATTTTTGGATGCTGCATTGGTGCATTCGCCTTTTAGCACAATAACTCTGGCGACAAATGCAACATATGCTAGCTTTTGATGGTACTTCAAGAATGTGGACAGATAACATCTCGGAGTTACCTCTTAAGGTTTACATGTATCGTGCTAGCTAACATACTACAATGATCCACCAAGGTGTGACCTGGAAAAGAACAAAACACACGCATGCTACATAGTCTTCGTGTAGCGTGGCTCGCTCCATGTGGCTCTTGCTGGTCCCCTGAACTATGGGTGGTTAGTGGAAATGGGTCGAGGATCATGGACCCACAATCACCATGGTTTTGGCTCAATGGGTCAAGGTTCCCGTCCAACCCATTACACTCATGGCTGGTGTGGCATTTCTCGACTCTCACTCTTTGGTCTTACTTGTGTGCTACGTGGGAGGCTGAGCCCTATGTGCCGTGCTCCTAAGCTGTTTGATTCACAACATGAGTAGCTACCACTCGGTGAAAACCTGGAGGTTTGGGCTCAACCCCACGGTTGGTTTTTGGACTTCGCGCAAGTGATCCTCGTTTGGGTGGTCTCGTCAATCACAAGACCACCAAGCTCGCCTCTTGCTCACCTGTTACTTAGCTCATTCTCCTATCGAGCTGGGTCATGATCCATGACGTCTTGCCGCGTGTGCAAACCTGTCCTTCCACGTCTATCGTGCTATACTACCCTCACTCCTGAAGACTCTTCCTGGATGTCGGTACCCGAGCCACTTGGAGACAATCCCAGACGAAGGAAAAAATGGTCTCACAATGCCTCCTTCATCGCTTGCGGCCGTGGTGGTACTACTTCCACATTATTTTCCATAATGACTACTACAGTCACCCTTCCACAGCAATAGACATCATGCTCCATTTTCACCACCGTCCTCTGTTGTTGTCCGTGGTAACAACAAACGTCGATAGCAAGCAGCCGACTTGATTTTCATATTTACATCACTCAATGCTAAACAATGGGTTTCCTATCCTCTGCCAACCTCGTTCTTGATACATTGCAATCAAGAACCCTAGCTAACAACAATGAGCGAGAGTAACAATTAGTGAGCAGTAGCCTCTATTGCCACTCGGCCCTTCCTTTACTCCAATCATCTATGTGTACCGTGCCCATTGCCAACCATTGTCCCAAGCCCTACACTTCATAAATGCACAAAAAAAAATCCATGGCTTTCAGTGCTCCTAATACGCATTGCATGTAAGCAACGCGCGTTAGTAGCTATAGTCGTCGCAGCCACAGAAACTATAGCACCCACCTCTGTTGAGTGACGAGTTCATCCTCCGTCACTACCCTCTCCCACTGTGGCATTGCAAAGTTGTGTCACTACCAGGAAGTAACAAGCAATAGTAATCAGCAATAGCTAGATGTGACAATACACCTCTTGGTCATGGCCCTTGTGTTCCAGCTGACCCGCAGGTAGATTCTACCGCTACAGCACTACCACGCTTTCTCTTAATCTATATGCAAAAACAACAACAATTGTCAGTGCCAAAGAATGACGGAAGTCGCCACATTCCCTTGCATACCAGTAGCTGGGCTAACGTCTCCCAACATCGTCTCTCAATAACAGTGCACCAACAATGGCCTCCACTGCTACCTAGCCTTGTGTCAACCTGGCTTCCCAACTGGCTAATGAACCTATCCCGACTACACCAACATCAGAGCTGAACGAGATAATATTAATGATGTGACTGTGGACTTCGAGGAGTGGGAGAGGGACTAGTGGTTCACGCATGTTGGCATCTAGCATGCATGAAGCATTACACATGCAGCATTCTAAGCATATTAAACCTTTGATTTAGGGTAAGAATGCCTGTTCCTCCCTTTTTTCACACGTGTGACCTTCATTTCCCCCTAATTTACAACAAAACACCACATCCATCCATGCCTCAAAGCACGAGCTCCATACATCCTGCTATCGTACGATAATCCCCATCCTCCCAATAATTGCATCCACTTCTTCGTTTGACAATGTATTGTCGCTATTCCTTGGTGGAAGGTTACACGGAGTATGTTTTCTTTGGTTTTCATTGCTTTGAACATCAAGTTCATTGGTGACTGTGTCATGTATTGTCGTGATAAAACAAAAACATGTGATAAGTTCATGGTTTGTGTATTGTCGAACAAATATGATTGGATTTAGAAGAATTCATTGTGATGAACGAGGGAATATGATGTTTGAATGGCTATGTATGTAGCAAAAACCTGTCCTATACACGCAAGCCAGCAAATACCGCATGGGCTATAATAGGCTGGTACTGTGGATATCATTGTCGTTTTAAACATGCCGTGTAGCACAGCCCTTTAGGCCGGGGTTTGCAACAAGTACGTTGACATCCCCATTTGTTGCTAAACGGGATAGGTGGTCGAGGCTGTTGATGACAACGGCTAGCCAATGGGAGACCACACCCAATGTGTTGGACAAAGCTCGCTCATTGGCAACTGTCATCTCTCCTTTTCATGTTCATCCTCGTATAGATGTAGGCATACGTGAGGAGACATGTTTGCATCGTAGGGTGGAGGGATTGCATACTAAAAGCACCATGGATACCATTCCTTGCTTCACCGGTCATGCGAGTCTTGTCGGTGCACCTAGACATGTCTATGTCGCCGCGACGCAGTGCCTCGCAAGTCTGCTCATGACACACGATGTGCGCGTCCTTTCCCCTTGCTTACTCCGTGTTCACGATGTGCCAACATCTTCACGTGATGTCTTTACTACATCGTCCGTCTTGACTGTGGAATGGCACTCCAGATAGTGGGCACGAAGTCCCAACGATGACATCTCCCTCCCCCCTTGTATTTGGGCCTTCTCCATGGGAGTACTCGCATAACCCTCCGTTGGATAACAACACATGCGTATTTGGTGATATTAGGTATTAGTTGTAGTGAGGCTACAGCGATGGTTGGTTTGGTTAGTTTAACTTTTGGGTATGAAATCATTTACAACCCACCTCCTAATGAGCCACCCCATGCTCTTGGCTCCTCAAACATCCAACAAGCTACTCCTGATAGGTATTGCATGAAGCACGTTGGGCATAGAAACTTCCTGGTGCATATCCCTTTAGTTGGTTTCGTGCTTTATGGGCAAAGTTGTGATATTTTCAAGTGTCTTGCTGTGTAGTTTGCCTTTAAGCCTTCATTTCGTCAACATAATGTGTACTGTTATGTATTTTTAGTTTTTGTATATCTACGTGAATCCAAAGACAAGCCGTGTCTCTCCTCGGAGAAGAAGGGTATATAGATGGATTTCAAGGAGGATATTGTCTTCATTGATATGGTGGAGGTGCGTGCCTCTGTTGAGGAGCACACGATCGGCAACGAATTTCGGCTCACATGGTTGCGTAGTGAGCCTGTAACCTTCCAAGTGACATGCGCTCATATAAAAAACAATGGCTCCTCTTGGCTGGTTTGGATGCAAATGTATGGCACGTACGACCATGTCACTATGTCCCACTATACGGAAGGCTACCGCTGCACCCTAGGTGTTGGGCATGGCTGTCTTGTGCGCCAGAAGGGCTTGATTTCTACTAACTTTTGGAGGCTCTCGAGTGCAGCCCCACGACCTCAATTACGTTTTTGAGGGACATCCTCCACGAGGCCACTGGTGTCAAGGTCTCCAATAGTAAGCTGTACCACACCATGTAAAAAGTGTAGTAGAAGTTGATGGACAAGAAGCCTGATACATGGAGTGTGTCCCCCTCCTACGCGGAAGAGGTATGTCCTAGAGTTGACTTTTGGATCATAACATACCTGTCATGTCCCTTCAGGACTAGTCAATCTCCTTTTTCCCTGCGCTCTTTTATTGTTCAACCACGTCAACTGCTCCATGCACGCTCTTGCTCCAAGGAATGAGATTGGTTCCTTTCTCTTGTTTTTTTCTTTCACCTTGAAAGCTACAAGGATCAGGTATCTTCATCTCCGACAAGGAGAAGGGATTTTTGGAAATGAAAAATAGCTTTTTATACGGTGCTTGGTACTTGAGGGAAAACGTTCGCACTCACTACGACAAAGGAGTAGTGTTGTGTCCGTAAAAGTGTGTACGTGCGTTGAACATGGAGTAGTGGGACAAAGTCACATAAGAAATACCACGGTACGCCTTGTATTCAACAAATGGATTTTACCACAATTGTTTCGACCATGAAATTGATGTTTTGAAATGATTATGGTATACGCTTAATTTCGTTTTCTGTCTACCCCATGACACCTAAGATTCGACAACACATCCAGGGCACCTTCCCATTCCGACGAACAGTTCGGAAAGTGACCATGACCATCACCGTGGCCGTTCAAACGCTCGAATGTTCGAGCGGAAAGATTTTCGCGCTCGGCAGGTCAAGTGGTCAAGGGTTTGACTGCTCGACCTGCAGGTCCCGGTCCAGCAAGGAACAATCTTCGCACACACACATCAAAACTGCTACTCATCATAAAACCTCCGTCTCCCTTATTCCACAATTATCAGACAAACAATCTACTCGAGGTGTCTCAATGCAAACCCCATTTTCCCAAAGAGCACTCCACAGACAATACTTCAACCTCTATGAAAACCTAAATAATCACTCGTTCAACTATTCTCCTCACACCTACACCGATCACAAGCACACCCTCCTTTTCAACCGAGGTCTTGCTCCAACCGCACTAACACATCTACAAAGTCTAACACATTTTGATCGTTGTCATACACAATCACAACCTGAGGGTACAGCTATCTCCGTACCACCGTTTGGAAGCTGGAAAAACTACACACAACATTTGCTACGCATCAACTTTCCGCAGAGATCTCCCACCACAACACATACCCAACACAGACTAACACTTAACTCTCATAACCACGGTACCAATCATGCAAACCGTTCTAATCACACTAAGGCAAAGAAACCTACAACCTCCAGACCTACCTATTCCCACCTATCTCAACCTATCTATCAGCACTCACACAACTACCATAACAACAACCCTTATCATATCCTCTGGCTGTTACCTTTCATACCCTTTCCGACAGGAAACAATCCTCCACCACGCAACTCTCAGTACAGTTTCCCTCCTCAATCGAAGTATGGGACATTCTCCTCCTTTCGCACAAACACTCAAGAAGAACACTACTATGATCAACGACATTCACGACAAGAACAAAGTTGGTACTTTTACAAACCCCTATCTTATCTCCAGGCTCTCACCCCCTTCTGCCATTGCATCTGTTGCATCAACCGCAGACACACCCCTAACAAGCGCAAACTTAGACTTGTTAAGAAATCACTTCAGAAACAAAACAAATATCACTATCACATACAACATGCCCACGCCATACACAACTCGTGGTCTTCCACTCCCCCTCCCAGTGATCACAATCTGGTACATCCCCTTCTTCATCGGCAAGACACTGCACCAACTACACCCATTTTTACCACAAAAATGGCACAAAACCTCACCCTTCTCATCCTTACACGTAACTACACAAAGCATAATCCACTAGAACAACCTGAACTTGCACTCCTCCTAACCTACCTACAAACCCTACAGCAGTTACGTCACGCTGGAAAACAGGAAACCCTCTCATCGTACAGTGTTAGCTCCACCAAAATGGAAAAAAACACGAACGATGAACTACCAAACCTCCCTCACCCAACCCCTATCTGCCCTCACCGTGGCCCCGAACACTACAACTCAAACTCAACGGAAATTGGAAAACCCAAAAAACACTCCATACTCCACCACAAAACTGAAAATACACTCTCCACGCACAACCTTAGTTCCTTTCCTCAATCACAAAACAATCAGTCCACTATCAAACAAACGTTTCCTCCTTCAAATCATCCTGAAAACCACCCTGATCCCTCACCAGTCAACTCCCCGGAATCGTCACAAAATCCAGAACATGCACAACACCTCTTCCAATGCACCTTCTCCTTCCCCCCTGGTCAAACACCTACCCATCCAGAGACCAGTCCACAATTACCCACCCAGATATCTTACATCTCTAGCCCCCAAAACATCACGAGCTCGGACAATCACTCAACCACCTCCCATAAAAGAAAATCTCCACCACCCAACGGTCAAGAGAAAACCTCCAAAAAGGGCAAATCCCCACCACCTTCCATCATCACCGGGTTTAAAAGAAGCTCTGACGAAATGCCTACCCTAAAGAAACAAAAAGAAAATAAAAGAGCTACCACCTCCCCTCAACTCGAATCCTCTATCTCTATCTGCTGCCTCAACATAAATGGCATCACAAAATCCTCCAAAATACCTTTTCTCAAAAGCTTTCTCTCCCTTCACAAACCCACTTTCTGTGCATTATTAGACACACATCTAGACACCACCAAGAAATACACTACTCTACAAAAACAACTAGGCTGGGACATGGTGTACACACACTCTGATTCCACTCATACAGGAGGTATCTGTCTCCTATACCGTAAAACAGACCACATCAGACAAATGATACAAATGACACATGACAACCCGAACATCCTACAGTGCAACTTCGAGGTTCACGGTTCTCCAATGACTCTTACCTCTATCTATGCACCTGCGACTTTAAAACAAAGAAAAAGCTTCTGGAAAGAACTAGATAATTTCTTACAAGAACACCCTACCGATTTCCTACTAGGAGACTTCAACTCCACGTCCGAAGAAGTTGACAGAAACCCCCAAGAGTTATCCAAAGATTCACATTTCCTCAACAATCTCCTTAATACCCATGATCTCCTTGACTGTTTCAGAATTCTACACCCTCTTTCCTCCTTTTTCACCTTTTATTCCACCCCTCACAAGTCCTCCTCAAGAATTGACTTCATATGCACAAGGCTCACACAATCCCACTCAATCAAAGAAGCCTCACATGCTGCAGTCCCTGACACCTTATCGGACCATATCGCAGCACCCGTAGTACAAATCAGGCTCGTCACCGCTAATAAGCCAGGCAAAGGTCTCTGGAAGCTCAACACCTCGCTGCTATCACGACCCTTCGGTCAACTACTACTTACAAATCTCACTCACACTATCTGGTCCTCGTACAAACTCATGGTCGAAAAAGCTTTCAAAAAATACAGTGCGGAAGAACAAAAACGCCGAACAAAAACAATCTCAAACTTAAACAACAAAATCAACTCTCTAACACAACAACGCTGCATACGCCCTAATGACCACAACATTCAATCCGAATTATGCAAGCTGGAACAATCCCTAAAAAAATACATACTTGAAGAAACCAAACACAAACACACAATAGCCCAACTCAATTACACAGAGGGCCTCGAACAGGCCTCTAAATTCTTATCCAGCCACATTCGAGCAAGGAAAAAAGGAGCCACTATCACCACCCTAAAAAACCCCGACGGTTTCCTAACAACTGCCCCCAATGAATTAGCCTTTATCATCACATCGTTCTACCGCAACCTCTTCTCACAACCAACTTCAACTCAACCCCCCCCAAATATGCCCCCGCTAAAACAAATCCCACAGCAATTCCTACTGGCCTTACAAGCCCCTCTAACCACAAAAGAAATATGCAAGAGTATCTCGCAAATGGCTTCCAACAAAGCCCCTGGACCTGACGGCATTCCTGCTGAATTCTACAAAGAAGCACCAGATCTTATTGAGAAAAACCTCCTCAAAGCCTTCGAAGCTTTTCTCAATGACCCAGATAAATTTGTGGAGTTCACTGACTCTGTAACCTGCCTCCTCTTCAGAAAGGGCGACCCAACCGATATCCGAAACTATAGGCCTATCTCGCTCCTTAACACTGACTACAAAATACTAGCCAAAGTCCTGGCAAACAGACTCCACGACATACTTCCATATATTATCAGTCCGGAACAAACCGGTTTCGTGGCTGGTAGAAACATCAAGGATACTCTCTCATGCATCCTGGACATGCAACACTGGGCTACACATACCAAAACAAACCTTACCTTTTTACTTGCGGACTTCGAAAAAGCATATGATACCCTTCTTCGCCCACACCTATACCGCACCATGCATCACATGGGTTTCCCCCCCATTTATATCCACTGGATCCAAGCTACCCTCCACCACACCAGGACTAGCTTTCTACTAAACGGAAACCTCACCCCACAAATCACCACAGAAACCGGAGTAAGACAAGGGTGCCCATTAGCCCCTCTACTCTTCATCATAGCTATGGAGCCCTTAAACCAATACTATGCAAACATAATTGACAAACCCATCCCTTCCTCCACTCACTGCCCGACCTTTGGTGCATACGCTGATGACACCACAATTTCCGTTAAAGACCAAGCAAATCTAGATAAAGCCACGCAGATCCTAGACCTAAGCAAGGAACTGACAGGGCTAAAGGCAAACAAAGACAAAACAATCCTTTTTCCTGCTGGACCCCACGTGTCAGTCCCCTCCTCAGACAGCTTCCAAACATCCACAGAACCACAACGGGTCCTGGGCATCAACCTTGATCACGACAAACAAAGCTCGTCCATGTGGGCCAAACTAACTAAGAATATCAACGAATCCGCCATAGCATGGAGAAACTTTCACTTCACCCTCTCCACTCTAATCATTATCATAAACAATTACCTC
>SZWC01003382.1:165143-180993 GCA_023375785.1 Penium margaritaceum
CAACAACAACAACAACAACAACAACAACAACAACAAAACTACTTCCATATCTGATGAATGACGCCAAGCTTGCAAAGGTGACAATCAACGATTATACGGAAGAGGTTTCACGCGCACCATTCCTTATTCGCTCGGGGGATCAAATGTCGATGGAGGAGGACTGCGTTTGCTAAGGTCCACTGTGAAATGTTGGCCAAGTTCTCACTGATTTACGAGCCAGATTGTGTTTTATCGGACAAGTCCCGCTTGGAATGAATGAACAGCACGTGACCCCATGTAGCACTCGTGTGCTGCGGAAAGCCACACCCTAGACCTAGCAGGTTTGTCCTTGCTCATCCGGCAGAACAACGTTTCGCACATCGTCAATGAAGCTCGACGACTTCAAACGAACGTTATGTACCATTTACATCTACGGTGACCGCAGTTCCAAAGGCTTGGATTTATCAATTAAGTTGTGAACAAGGCTCATTCTTTTAAACGAGAGAAGGATAAATTGGTAAAAAAAACCCCATCTTCCTTGTTGTTCTTAAGAGAGATGATAGGTTGCCCAAGGCTACTACCATTCAAGCCTGTGTGATTCCTCATGGAACGGAGGATCAAGCCTGGCAAGGGTGTTTGAAGTTACAAGCCGACCTACGCAGCTGGGCGGCCTCTTTGACGCTCTCGCAATTCTGGCCGCCTACGTATTCTAAAATGTCAATTTGTTTGTTCATCTTTCGCTGGCGTGCTCGACGGGTTGATTTAAGGACCTGTTTCCTTTTGCATTTTACAAGGACATATACCGGTGCTAACAAATTATGAGGTTTAATTTTAAGCTTTTGTTCCTGGAACACATGGGCCCTCGGAAGCTCGTCATTAGGACGTCGTACAAGGTGAAAGGTTGGTCAGAGTCTTGCACTAACACAACTTACTAGTGGATCAATCACGTGGTCGTCGCTAACTATCACATCGTTGAAGGTGAACTTGTTAGAGTAGGCACTCGTCATGCCCCCGTCTTTATGTCGTCACCAAATACACTGACGATTGCTCACGCCATCGCATTGGAAAAAATCACCCACGAAAGAGATACTAGTCATCATTCTAAAGCATGAAGGGTTGTTGGTTATTTTGAAGGCATGGAGGAACGGGGAACAATAGGAAAAGTGTGGCATGCATTTATTCCCAATAGGTAGGGTAAATGGAATTCTATCCCTTCTCTTAAAAAATATAAAATTCTGAAATATTGACATATGTGATTTGGAATTGGAAGCAGGTGTGCTTTGAGGGAAGGTGTGGAAAAATTCCAGTGCATACACTCAACAACTAAAACACAGAAAAGGAATGTTGAGTGACTTCAAGTCTTGACGAGTGTGATGTGTGTGAAGTTGCCGTATAACTAGCATTTTCACCTCGTCCTTGTGAAGTTAAAGTTCATACTCCATCATAGTTGAGCGTAAAGTTCACGCTTGGATGACATGTGACATCTATAGGGTTTCTCAGAGGTTTGCTGCATTGTGGGCATCTGAATAACCACACTACAATTGCCTGTATCCCTCAAAGATATTGCACACATTTACAATATCAGGTTCTGCCCGATCAGACAATCCCAGAACTTTCATGCATTGATCTCCACTGAAAGACTTGTATCTTGGTGCGATGCGCCTCGTCCGATGTGGACCCTTGGCAGGATGCTACATACCAGGTAGTCAGAGACAGGGATGACCAACAACCTTGGAACCATACACATGGATGGAGGTAGACACCTTGGACATGGGATCGGTGAGGGAGAAAATGGTTTAAAAACATGAAGGGTAGCAGACGGAAAAGGGGTTGTTGTGGCTGGGCACATGGACAAGGAGGCAGGCGGCTGCCTAAATGATGCATGGATTCCTAGACCGGCGAAGAGAATGGCACGATCAGCATCAAAATCGGGCAAACGGGGACGTAGTAGACAAAATAAGAGCAATAATCGGAAACAAGTTAGGTGGAAAATATAGATAGAGATCAAAGCCATAAGTGACGCATTTCCTAAATGGCAGGTCGTTGATGACTGTGCCAGCAACGAGACTGGTAAGGGTGCACACCACATCCATGATCCGCTAATTAAAGTCCACAGATCTGGATCTGGAGCCATGTTACAGGATCCACATCCAGGTTGGCAAACCAACCCGAGAACGACAAATCCTGGGGAAATGGTCTTCATTCTTGTGTACTTAGCTCTTGTCGTGACGGTGATTGCAGAATACATATCAGCCTAGACAGCGGAGGCGATGCATTGTGAGTGTACAACATCCCGACAAGTCATCTCGTCACATCGGGATTTGTGTCGTTGTCCTTCCTGGCCACGTGGCACATGGTTTCTCTCTTTGGGGTTGTTTCACATGGATGACTTGTCATGGGAATATTGTAATCTCACTATTGATAGGTGCGGGATTGTCCCTATGTCAGAGGCTGGTTAGGACAAATCTAGGTTTTCCTTTAGTCTGTGTTTACCAGCGTTTCCTCGGGATATCTAAGTTCGAAAATCCACGTTCGAGGGGCATGCAAGGTCTTTTTCCTTGTACTTTACGACACACTGGCAAGCCTCGCTCACTGGAAGCTAGGTGAGGTTTGAATAGGGAGCATCACCTGTACGAGGGATATCTTTCCTCACTCTTGTACTGGTACGTTTCGGGCTAGCCACTTGATGTTTCTAAGTCTAGCATGCCCCATGATCCACCGTCCTCCAGAAATCAAGCGAAAAACTAATCATTAGGTGTCGCTCAAATGGGGGGCAGGGGAGAATGCAAAAACATAGAAGCTCGATCCCCTTAATCCCGTGGTACCACAAATTTTGAAAGCAAGAAATCCCAATCCCTTATGCATTTCACGTGCACTGCACTTGTGGAGTACCATGTGCTTGCCGGGTGGCTTGACTAGACCCATTCACATGCCCACTTAGGCATGTCCAATGCTCCATCTTATATGACTGCTCATGCTTCTATAGCACCGGAGAAGATAGTTGCCACGAGTATGTTTAAAGCCTTTGAGTATCATACAACCTACTTCAATAATTATTGGCTTGTCTCCCTTCTTTGCATGGATCATGCACGTTCCCAGTATGGTCCTCAAAATGAAGCCATTCTGTACACATGTGGTGTTACTTAATGAGCACATTGTCAGTGAGTGATGGTTGCGTATTGATAATGAACGAGAGCTCCATGTGCTGCATGCGGTGCTCAGATCGTGATATTCTTGACATCCTGTTGGCACTTAAATGCTGATTTATATTTGTATGTTCCATCTTAACAACAGTGAATATTGTTTTACCTCAAAGCAAACTGATTTCCATGTACACGTCACATCTTGTCAACATTGTGTGAATCAATTTTCCCACGTCACAGGCCATTCTAGCTTTCAGACTATTATGCATTGTATTGAAACTACACTTGTATTGGATAGTAACATATATAGTTTGAACTGAAAAAATAGCATCTAAATGACGCAGAAACATTTACAACTGATGGCCCAGGAAAACGCTGCAGACTTGGCACGCACCCCATCCTCCTCGTTCGGCTGCTCAATGTGGACTCGCTGTATGGCCAGCTAAGGTAGGACTTGCCACTGCTCAATGTGGACTCGCTCTAGTGCCAGCTAAGGTAGGATTTGCCTCTGGAGGAGGCCCCTAGGCAGTTGGTGCCGGCAGCCAACAACATGGCCGGCCTTGGCCAGGACCTGATCACTGAAAGCGACAAGGATGATGACGAGAAGCATGACGAGCCCTCTGGAGAGAAACAAAGCGAGGATACTGGTGCCATTTGGAACACTTTCACCAGGACGCCTGACCAACATACGGATGAACCGAGAGAAAACTAAAATCTGTGCCTTGGCAATGTTTCCTGCAGGAACAAATGCACCAACAACATGTGGAAGCACAGGTACTTGCCCCACATCATAGAACAAGTCGAAGGAGGAAGCAACCTTGATTTTACTAAAAAAGATGGCTACCAACGTCGCGGCAGGCATGATCAACGATAAAAAAACAACCGGGAGAGTACGACAAGTGCACGCCGAATTCCAACAGTGGGTGCGGTCTTTGATAAGAGCATCTCTAGATGCGCATCTTGAAGCATGTCAATGAAAAAACAGTGTCCTTCCCTGCAATGGAATCAACATGTCTGCGACGGGAGTTTTGGCATGCCAACCTTGCAACAACACTACCTCGACCCATGACCATCTCTTTATGTATCGTCATTACCATAGTTGCTTTCTATGCATGCATGAAGACAATTCTTTTAGAGATAACAAGTACCATCAGCTTGAAAACTGGTGGATGGAACGACGAAAATCATGTCAAGTACCTGGGCATGACCGTCCACTGGATCGATGATGGCTGGAAGTAAAAAACCACGGCTCTGCCCTTTCCTGCAGTTCCAAAAGCGCCCAGTGCTATGAACATATTTGGATTGTTTTCCTCTGCTTTTAAGTCATGGGACCCGTTGGAACAGGCTCTGTGCTTGATTGTGGAAAATGAGAGTACAAACGACTCCACTTTTGACAAGTGGACTCCGATTCCGTTGCTGGTACTTCTCTCGAGGCCATTCAAGGCCTACACAGATGATGTGAACACCTCCAAGCATCCCACGTTGAACCTCATAAACCCAAATTCTGAGTCGATGCTGGACAATTTACGTGGGTGTAAGGTGAAAGCTCTGGTTGCCAATGAAAAAGCAAGAGGAAGGGTACTACCATCAGGTTGAACGTAAAAGAGAGACTGCTTGTGGAAATCCACGTAGGTTTGAGCGATACAAAGAGCAAGCTAGGAAAGTATTAACGTCTACGCTGTGAGCATCATGTGCTTACCATTACAGAAAATCTTTGCTTTTAGTTGCGCTTCCATGACCAAAAGCTCATGGGCATCCCCTCTCCAACGGAGCTCCATATCAAAGTCTTGTAGCCAATCAAATTGTATTATGCGAAGGTAGGGGAGAAGCGCATGAAAACAGAGATAGAAGTAGGTGTAACAACGTCTGCTAGTTCTTCTGTAGGTGGGGAGTCAATAGTAGGTCTCAAACCACAAATCCAGGAGGCCACGTCAAAGTCAACAGCCGCAGCTAGAGTATCATCAGCTTTAGTAACAATAAAATAAGGTCCTAGTACATCACCTGCAGTTGCATGTGACCGCCAGTTGTGTATGCATCCTCTGCAGCAGCAGGAAGGGGAAATTGAACTCCTTGAAGCTGCTCTTGTTGATCCAATGAGGGACTTGTTTGAGGTTCATGAACTGTCGCCAGCACAAGCACAACAGTTCTCCTCTTTAAAGGACAAGGTGGAGCAGAGGGCAAGTTTGAGAAAAGAACCCAAGTGCCACATTCTGAAGCACTGGAGGAAGTGAAAGATGTAGCACAAGTTTCCAACAATTGTGCTTGTTTTCGTGGATGTCTTTGCCATGCCTGGCACATCCACACCATCTAAAAACATGCTTTCACTTGACAATGATGCCACAGCCGGCTTCAGACACTCGCTGGTACATCTGATAGTGGAGAATATTTTGAGGATAAATTCATGGATTCCTGGACTTCCCATTGAGCTGACATGGGATGGTGGCTAATGAGTTTGCGGATGAGGAGGCTCAGGTCAACAATCAACAAACTCAGTGGACGTGGTAAGTCGGTATTATCACCTGGCATGCTCATAATAGCTCCATTTTTATGCTTAGTACACATGCTAAGTAGACATGCTCAGTCAACTCAACCATTTGGTATGCACATCAGTTTGTATGCTCAGTTGGCATTATCAGTTATCATGCGCAACATGAGCAGACTTTTGATAGTCAAATAAGTATACAGTGTTGCAATAATATTTTCCGTTTACATGATACTAAGGGAGAAACAATGGAATGACATGTTGTAACATCGACATGCACTCATGTTGGAGATTTCTTCTGGGAAAATGAGTCTCAACAATGCCATGAGGAACGTATTGTGCCTAAGTATGGATACATTTTGATAATTCATCAACATCCGTGGACCTTGATTCGGATCCACAGATCCGGATCCACCAGATGGGTCCGATCCTCATATCTGGATCGCTCTCCAGATCCGCTGATCAGACTCGGTGTGCACTCTTATATGTAGGTGGCATAGAAAGCGTAGGGTGATGACCACTGACAGCATTCGGTATATGAAACACAGGCGTGAGAACAAAAACAGGTTCCACATATGCGCCCGGCCCGCCGGGACCAGCCAGAAGCACCTCCCCCACACGCGGGACCAGTCGCGACGGGATGTGATGGCTAGAGGCCTGATTGCAACTCTGATCATGCTGCATGTAGAGTTCAAGAAAGAGAGCATTTCAGGACTTGACAGTGCAGCGTCCACCCAAATCCTCTAACAAACTGAAACCAGTCCAAATGCTGGTTGGTCTGGTGTTAATCTTGAAACCAGCCAGCGTTGGATGAATTACGCTGCATCACTCTTCCAAAAGAGACAGAACACCCAGCAATAGTGGGAGTAATCACCAATTAGAGCAAGGACATAAAGATGTCTTTCTAACTAGAACTTAGAGAATAGACCGCCTCACTTGTTACGGCAAACTTTGGTATATCAGCAGCGTTGTAGTCAACCATGTAATAGGGGAGGAACCCTTCTCTATTTTCCCAGGTATGTCCAAATCTTGAGTGACGAGAGGATGGTGACCTAAAATCCTTCATTGGATGTCCTTTCTGTATGATCAGTCCAATAAGGCTGAGCTGCCAGTTCCATGCTGTTGCCGCGGAGGTGGTGCATAGCGCTAAAGCAATGACATCGGTGAGATAAAGGGATTGGCAAGGACTGAGCACATCAGATTATGGGCAAAGTTGTGTTGTTGTTGCTAGTGCAATTGCTATTATGGAGTAGGGGGAGTGTACAATTACTACCCTTACAAATGTTGTTGCTACTCTGGTTGCTATCATAACTATTTTTGTTACAGCTGTTGTGGCTACTACTACTACTACTACTACTGCAATCGAGCACTGAACGACACATTTTATGCATTAGTAGAAGCATGTGCAACAGGAGGAGGATGCTGTTGCATCAACAATGCTTGTTGATTAGCCAACTTGGAGTTGTGAAGGAACTCAAGGGTCTAGAGATTTTCATCTTTGGCATCCAGACACTGGGTGGTGGGACTGACTTGGATGTGTGACTAGTCACATTGGGAGCTGCCCCTCCTCCACCTACCTCTCTATTGGGTGTGTTCAACTACGGAAACAAGATAAAGGCTGGAGCACAACCCAATGGGATGAGAAGGTAATATTATTAACTATCTCGATTGTGAAAATGGAGATGACGCTACCCAAAAACATCTGGCAGAATTTTGCCTCATTCTCTGCCGAAGGTCCACGTGATGAGGCCTTATGCCTGGGATGGAGGAATAGAGATAAGATGCCACCTCCCAAGTTCCCAAGAAGGGAGAGAAGTGCATGTAAGATGGACTGGCCGTGGGATCAAAGGTTGAAGAGATGTTACAGAGCAATCGCCTTTGTTGTTGATGTTGTTGTTATGTCCTGTGCTTACTACAGGCTTAAGTTGATGCGGTTGTAGCATCAACATCGTATATGCTACAATAAGAAATGTATTTTTAAAATCAGACGACCATTCCCATTGTGTGTCTTTTCATACGAGCCTGGTTAGCGGTGCTACCAGGGTAGAATACTCTTGCATGAAGCAATGGAAGCCATTGAAATGGCAAGGACACATTGAAACCACATGTTATTGTCTGGGCATGACCAATCCTCTACGACATGGACTTTTGTGGACCAACGTGGATGTTGTCCTTGTAGAATATCTGCTTCTCTCTCTCTCTCTCTCTCTCTCTCTCTCTCTCTCTCTCTCTCTCTTATTTGTGTATTTGCACCCTATCCCCTTTGGAGGCTGCATAAACTTGGCATGCCCTATGTTACATGGTCACATCGGGCCCTAATGCATATAGATGATCTCTACAACACCATGTGCTCATGATTTATTCGACCTGCCTTCCTCTCTTGAATCCTTGTTAGATTGCACACATTCTTTGTGCACGTTGTCTTCATGCTGCCCTTGTTGAAGAATTGTGCAACATAGCTTTTTTGCTTATTGGCGCCTCTCCACTCCCAGCACATCTGACCCTCTGTTTCATGTTTTGCCATCTCACCCCTTTTTTTGGCATGTCTACAGATTGACATTGCCACCTTGGTCTCCTGTCCTTCTGCCATCTCCGTGGCCATATATGCATCTTCCATCATGCAAACCCTTCGTGAACGGCCCTCCATGCCGTAATGATGGTACATATCCCTTTTGTCGCGAAGTTTACTTATCATTGTGACATCCTATTTCCCTTGCTACCCGATGCAACGTGAGAATTCCGTCATGGAACATTAAAAATCAATGCCTGCCATACAAGCTTTGGAGTGAACGTACAGATGAAGCATGGCAAGGGAGACGTTTGACCTCCTCTTCTAAGATTTTGGAGATGACTGTACCCATGATAATGACTTCTCTACGCGGATCAATGTGATGACATGATGTGGAAACGGATGTAGATGATCCAAAATTTATGCTTATGGATAGAATAACAGTAACTACTAATGTATAATGACTAGGATGATGTTTTGAAAAGTACCGCATTTGTAGAGTGCAATTGTATCCACAGTGCTGACTATAATGCCGCGATGCATGAATCCAACAACTAGCAATCCTAAAGCCTGGGTTTTGATCATGGTCGAGTGCAGTCACGGCTAGCAGGAATCTCCACTCCGATGGAGAACAATGTCTTCAATCAACAACATCAATGGTTGTGCTGGAATTGCAAAAATCCAGGGCCACGTCCTGTCCGACTTTCACAAGCATCAACAATAAACAAACAGGGGAGGAAGCTGGAAAAAATGTCAAAGGTTTCAAGAACTTATAATGGGAAATAATAGACGATAAAACTCTTATCTTGCCGTAAGAATATGCGCTGAAAACTCGTCCACATGATCAGCTTACGTCACCAAAGTTGGTTGTTCATGGGATCATGAAGTTCAACATGGGATACAACAAAAACCAATTGGCGACACCTCTATGGTTGTAATAAAGGGGTCGTTAAATCTTTATTTGATGGATTGGGGACCTCTCATAGTTTTGTTAGCAACAATATTTCTCGGACAACATAGCGGTGCCTATGAGAAGCAGTAGAGAAGGAAGCTGTAGAGGAATTCATGGTGACCGTGACATGACAAAGCATGGTGCGATATCCTTGGACATGTCAAAGGAGATGCAAAGGATGAGGAGCTCAAGCCTATGTTATCCACATGGAACTTGACGAAGAGGACGAGATTGCAGTAGCTAGAATAGTAGAGTCAATAACCTCATCGGCCTCAATACCAACAAAGCATGCAGCCATGCCATAAGAGTCTACATCACTGCTTGCGGATGTCAGAGGGGATTTTTCTCAGAGAAATGCTACAAGAGTTATCTCTATGGCAAAAAATTGAACACCCGTTGACCTGAATCCAGGAAACAAGCCAACGGTCAAGGGAACCTAACAGAGAAGCGGCCACAAGCTGAAACGCTAGGTAGACAAAATACGTGGACGGGGTTTTATCTATCCAACTATGTCACCACACCCACACTTTGTGGTTTTGTTGAAATGAAGACCAATGGGATGCAAATGTACATAGATTACCAAGCGGGTAATGCCATCACCCCCAAGAACCGTTGTCCTCTACAAAAAGAAGATAGCCTTCTTGTGGGTGCATTTATTTGTGCACTAGTGAGCACCACCTCGTAGAAAATGCTTGCATAGCTCATGGTAAAGCATACTTCTAACAAACAAAAAGGACACAACTGTAAAAAGCTGACGAGATAATTTGTGTACAAATTTTCTTTCTCGGTAAAACATCACGTAAGGGCATGGAAGGGATGAAATTTTATACTCACTACACACACATCATGTCCACAGCTATTTTATTTGGAATAGTAAACGGGGTACTTTTGCCTTATACCCACTGAAACCATAACTAATGCATAACATACCCTAAAACGGTACAGACATAATAGGATGACCACTTTGGCACGGACAATGCTTCTAACGCCAAGGAAAAGCAAAAAACACCCAACAAGGCCACTGTTGAGACATAATTCTCCGGATCTCCACTGCAGAAGAAGTGAGCGACGAGAACTCTTATACCGCACCTGTCCACTGCAATACTCCGTCAAAGTATGACGACAAGACCGATATGCTACCTCGGTTCGTGTGACGGTTGAAATTCTCCTTAGACCTATCCAACATGGATGTACCGTATGGCAATGTTTTGTTTTCCGTACAAAAACAGGTGAAACGGGTTGAAAGCATTTTACTTTCCATATATAAAAATTCTTGAATTTTGTATATGAATCTGTTTAGCTTTCTAGCTTCCCCGTCGCTCTTCCCATTTCTTCTTGAATTTCTCTTTTTTTTTCTGAATATCACTTTTTCTCTGGATGTTTACCTAAATGCGGACATCGACCGTCGATGGCCGATATGGATAGATTTTTCCAGAGGGGATGGGTCCCCTCCGCTTGCCGATATCGTGGCTTCGATGTCGACATAGGTATCGACATAAAAACCTCTGCAACATCCATTGTGAGCGGTTATTCTTTGTACTTTGCTCATCCACCACTTGCCACCTGTCGCTCCCACCCTTCTCATCCTCTAGCGGCATTTGCGAACCGCCACTCTTGAGTGTGTGCCCTTGCATTGTGAACACCGTGCAACAGTTGTGCGCATTTAACAAGACGCGCATGGCCGATCTCACGATGCATCACACGCCTGTACACCAGAAGTGAGGCCTTTTTTCCCTCTTTGCTCTTTCCAAGTCATTTACACACGACGGTGCAAAGGTTAAATGATAGTTACACCTGTTGGTAATTGTTCGGTCGTTGGATCAAATGGGGGTTGACCAAAAGCATTTAGGAAAGAATAGTAAATTGTCTATTTTTTGTAATCTTTTTGTGCCTACGAATTTGGCCATGCTGAGTGTCTAGAAAAAGACATTTTTGTGCATATATTTTGTGGTAAGAGAATGTCGAAGTTGTTCAATGTGCGGATTCGACAGTTGCCAGTTCCACAGCAGCCCGTGCAAATAAGGGTTGCCGGAAGGGAGGCAAAGCGAGAGAGGCTTGACAGAAGCCCTCGATCGCCGAAATAGCCTGACTGAAGCTGGTCTAACTGGCCATTGGTAGCGACCAACTGGTGACGACTTTGCAAATGGGGGCTAAAAAAACACAAAAAGAATGGCGAAGCCTCTTCCGACGTGCAGCGATCCGTCCCCAAAACGTGAACCAGCCCCGCCTCCTGACTCATGTCAGGATTAACCGTCGTTTCGAAAGGGCATACGGGCCCAGTACCGGTAGGCCCAGTCGAAGGACCGCTTTTCTCATTCGATAGGCAAACGAGCACATCACGTGACTGTGGACGGCCACGGTCGCGTGATTTTGAAATCTACAAAAGACCAGCGACCACATGTCTGAGGACGAAAAGAAATATCTGAAGTAGACATACATGACATCCCCCACAATTCATACACAGAAAGCGCAACCACTTGTGAGAAAATAAGAAACTTCTGACATGTGGTCGCGTTAAGGAACAATGAACACGTAAAAAAATGAAATATGATGTGAAAACATAAAAATCAAAATAAAAATCACTGTGTGCCCACTTTTCCATGATGTTTCCTCAGAAACCGGTGTAGCGTGTATTTCTGTCCAACAGTGGGTGTGGCACGCATGATCTAAGGCGCTTCGGGAAAAGTGGGTACAAGACACATCTTTTGTGTAAAGTGACTATTGTTCCAATTTGTGCAAAAAAATGTCCATGAGAAAATCTGGAGGCCCAAATAGTGGGTATAACAGAATCTGACCGTAGTAAATGCCCCAAACAACTTATGGTAACAGGAAACAACAACTTTTGGACGTATTGTTACGACGTTGTCTTTGTTTCTCTCGACAAAATTCTTGTACACATCTGCACAATGGATTTGTACAACTGACATCACTTTGTAATCATTTAGGACTATAGTCCCTACACAATGACAACGAGGGAAAGTATATGGAAAATTCTCAAAGTGCAACTTTGGTCACCGTTTGATCGATCTTTGGGATCATACCATCACCGGCAAATGGATCGTAATGAAAATAAAAAAATGGCAGCATTTTTTAATTGCCGGATGTCCACAATAATTTAGGAAAACCACACATTTTTGGGGCTGAGTAAGAGCTACTACTGGTTCTTGTATTATTATGCATGGGTGTTTCTGCCTCACTCTAACCTCACTAAGAAAACCAGCGAGTGGAATTGGGACGACAACACTATTAGTCCCTTTGGAAAGTACTTTGGATCTGGTGCCAACCTTAAGATTGGAAGATTTAATTGTGGATTACATCAGGGCAACATACGCGTGAGACCAAGCAATCGGTGTTGTTCTCCTCCAAGTCAACGTCAACAGAGAACAGCCGGTTGTGGTACATGCCCCCAAAACTATGTAGGTTAGAGGTGAACCACGTAGTGCATGAGAGAGAAGCACCACCGGTTAAGCACGCATTCAAAATGTGGCGGCGCCACCTAGAATGCCGACAATGTGTTTTCCATGCTGACCGTAACTACCACATAAACCTTGAGCAATTGCCAAATCTCAACAGTCCATAAACTTCGTGGCTTGTGTTCATCGAGTCCAACTCTGACCACGATTGAGAACCGTCTTGGAGGAATAAACTCAGTAGATGCTCCAAGTTGGTGACCAGACTCGATGGTCGAGGTGAACACACTACAGATGATCTGGGGCCGATACATTGAATGACAGCTCGACATACATGCCAACATACCCTAGCAATCATTAAATTCGATGATAATGTTTTTTCTAGTCATCAAAATCCGTCGAAAATGGACCTTCGTCGAATTTAAAATTACTACACAAATAATTTTGAAACCCATTCGTCGAATTTAACAAACCACCTCTGATGTTCTATCATTTAAAAAGTTCGGGTTCACGGACAATTGCTTCTTGTACATAGAAATGATTACGGTCATATTCACAATACATAATGTTCGGGCATGTTCGGACGTGTCTGGTTAGACCCAACCAGACGCACGCCTGGCCCACTTGGCCTGACTGGTCGATTTTGACAAGCTGGAATCGACCAATCAGGCCATTCGAAGTTCCGAGCGGTCGATTTGACCTCTCGGAACTTCAAACTGTCGAGCCAGTCGCAACAATACATCCGAAACAAAAGTCTTAACTAGTCTCGTCGCCGAAACGTCGTCTGGTTCATCGAATTTAATGTTCTACCACGCCTTTTCCAACGAAATTAAGCGTACACACAAAATAATTCCAAAAACGTAAAAACTTGATCAAATTAATTATGCAACTCCTCATTAGTCGAATTTAATGATCACCGGGGGTAGTATTATTGTTTGAAGCTCCACACCAAAAGCGATGATTCAATCGCCAACTCATCATTGTCTGAAGATAAACCCTTAGGAGGATTCTATAAGAAGAGTGCCACGGCATAGGCCCTGGTGGATACTTTGGAAAAGAGAAGTCACAAGAAAAACTCATGAACTACTACCACTGGGACAAGATGCAAACAGACGTTGCAAAAGAAATGCTAGTCTTATGATGTGTAGCAATGACACATGTGAAGATGAACAACATTTGTTTTTCTCAACTGTTACCACTTGTAAAGAAACAACGGTCGTATGTTTCCATGGACTTCGTGACTTGCTTGTATGCCACGATGGAGGGGATTGATGAAGTTATTTGTTCATTGACGTTGCTCAGAAATGTAGGAGTTCATCGCAACGAGTATAACGATTTTTCCCGAGACAACAACACGACTCTTCCTCAACAATGTTGTCCACCTACACAGATTTCCCTGTCCCCAACACACGTGGCCAAACTTGAGGGTTCCTTGGTCAATTTTGGCGGGGTTTAAAATTTGCTATGGTAGTGGAAACCAGCCATCATCGGCCTTCCATCCTTAGACCGACGAGCAGACCAGGCGGACCAGTGAAACACTCAAGCCACTCAAAACTTTGTGCGAGCCTCATGTCACAATCGGGACGGTGCACCTACCGACCGCCAAACTTGCATACAATTGTGTGACTTTTGCAGCAATAGTGTAAGACACCTATTGACCTAGTTTATTGTAAGCTCCCCAAAACTCGACGTGTTTGCATAGTCTGAGCAACATAATCGACGTGGACATATAGCGGCCTGTCTTTTGCATCATCTGGGATGAGACACGTCAGACACTTGCACAGACACAAGTGGAAATGAAGAAAGTGACCGAGAAGCATCGAATACATACTGATTTCAATGTTAATGACTACATCCTACTCAAATAAAGGAAATGAAAACTACAAGGATATGATTATGCCAAGCGAAAACTCAATGGGATGCGGACATTTGCCGTCGCCAAGCTTCGCTCACCGGAGAACATAGTTATCCACCCAGTTTTCCACGTCAGCCTGCTTAGATCCCATAAGCACCCCAACAAGCACTTTCCTCACAGGGATGTAACCCCGCCACCTCCTTTACTAATGGTAAAGGCTACGGAGTACGATGTGAAAAGACATCGTTCGACATCGACGATGGTGCAAAATCATGGAGAACTTGTCAATTGGCAGGGCTATAGTGTGTGTCACAATAAAAGAGAGCCTTCCGACAATGTCAGTGACGTCAATTTTAGGTTGATGCACCTCGACGTTCTCAAAACACCCAAATTTCTCGTCGGAGTTCCTGCTACTAAAGTATGCCACTTTTTTATTCAGACAGGTGTGTGTGTGTGTGTGTGTGTGTGTGTGTGTGTATATGTGTGTGTGTGTGTGTGTGTGTATACACGTGTGTGTGTGTGTATGTGTGTGTGTATGTGTGTGTAACACAACAAAAATTTCAAACAGAACCTAAATTTCACAGTCAAGAATGGACTTTCGTAATCATTACTTGATTGCGACAGTCCATGGACACTGTTCCATGACCGANCGTCGGAGTTCCTGCTACTAAAGTATGCCACTTTTTTATTCAGACAGGTGTGTGTGTGTGTGTGTGTGTGTGTGTGTGTATATGTGTGTGTGTGTGTGTGTGTGTATACACGTGTGTGTGTGTGTATGTGTGTGTGTATGTGTGTGTAACACAACAAAAATTTCAAACAGAACCTAAATTTCACAGTCAAGAATGGACTTTCGTAATCATTACTTGATTGCGACAGTCCATGGACACTGTTCCATGACCGACACCATGAGGTTGCGTCAAGTTTGACGCAAACGCGTGAAGCAAGCAGTGGAAATCAAATCCCATCAAGCATCTCGACAGGAATTACGGTAAGGAAGTTTCCACCGTTCTTTCTGAAGAAATGCATAATTAATCATGAATAATTAACAAATCATAACTTTATAAAGAAACAACAATGTAGCTTCAAAAGGGCGAGGCGAGCCATGACGACTCGGGCAAGGAAAGACCACTCCGACGAGGAGGATGGTCATTCAGTTTTAAAACGCAAACTTTTCCGAGCTCGCCGAGACCTTTCGACGCTAAGTCCCAACTTTCGCATTACATTTGGTACCAGAGCCAGAACGACCGGTGACCTCACCGCTCGTCCTCATCCCTCCGTGCACTTCGTCATGTTGCACAAGGAGAAGTGTGCCCATCGACGAGTGACGGTCGCACTTCGCAGTTGCGCGGGCGGGACGCTACCCGCCCACTACTCAACATCCACCACTCGCTCACTCTCACCCTCCCCAACCTTGGAGTTCCTACTTCACCCCAACTACTCCACCCTCCTAAAATCTCTCTCTATCTCTCTCTCTCTCTCTCTCTCTCTCTCTCTCTCTCTCTCTTTCTCTCTCTCTCTCT
>SZWC01003382.1:181016-193154 GCA_023375785.1 Penium margaritaceum
CGCCCACTACTCAACATCCACCACTCGCTCACTCTCACCCTCCCCAACCTTGGAGTTCCTACTTCACCCCAACTACTCCACCCTCCTAAAATCTCTCTCTATCTCTCTCTCTCTCTCTCTCTCTCTCTCTCCCCTCTCATCCTCACCTCGTCCAACCGCGAAGTCGCGCCACTATCCATTTTTCCGTGAGGAGAGGCCGACGGGAGGAGGTTGGCCGAAGCAGGGGGTTGCTGGATCAGCTGCTTGCGTGGCCAGGAAATGCTACAACGGCAAGAGAGGCATTCAAGGGCGAATTGTGAGTGACCAAGCCTCCAAGGCCGAATTTCGTTTTTTCTCTCCACGGCCAGGGAGACTTCTGAGTCAACCCCGGGTTCCAGGGTGGAAAGGAGAAAGGAGGAGCCATATCTTGGCCTCCGGACCTCTGAATTTCATGCCGTTTTTTTGTTGAGCTCAGGAAAATATTCTCTACTTTTTTTTATGACTTAGAGACCGTCCTTGTACCATTTGGCCGTGGCTATTCCATTTCTCAAGAGATTTTTGCTCTCCTTTGGATTCCAAGAGCTGTGACCACATCTTACTTTCAGAAATTTCGTGCTGTATCCTTCAAAAAAATCTTCTCTCAGTAACGACCAACCTCTTTCCAAAAAAAAAACGAAAAAAAATGCGAAGGAGGAATTCTCACAAGCCACCTCGGTCCACCTCTCACGAGGTGAAGGAGGGTACGCTTTGGGAACCTCGGTCCACCACTCAAGAGGGTGAAGGGGGGACTCCTCAAAGCCACCTCGGTCCGCCTCTAACGAGGTGAAGGAGGGCACGCATTGGGAGCCTTGGCCCACCGCTCAAGAGGGTGAAGGAGGGAACCTCCCAAGCTACCTCGGTCCACCTCTTACGAGGTGAAGGAGGGCAAGCTTTGAGAACGCCACCCACCTCCCAAAGGGTTTGAAGTGAGGCACACCTTGACTACCAGTGTGTCCTCCACCCATTTCAAAAAAAAAAATCACAAAGGAAGGAGGTTGGGAAAAGGGTGACCGGTAGCGAGACCTTGCAAAAGCAATGGCGGGCCTCGGGACCGGACTTTCTGTGGTTATTGGGCGTCCTCCAAACGTTAGCCCACACCACTCGAATGAGAAAACACCCATAGGGCCCAAGGAGCGTCGCGGGACGTTGGTACCGGTGAGCCACCTCGCAAAGACACACCGAGAGCCAGTGACGAAAGGGGGGAAGTCTCGACCGGCGTCGCCAAGAGACAAGACGCCAAAGGCTCCTAACAACGAGCAACAGAACGAAGGTGCCCACACAGTCGAACCACAAGGCGATGGGCAACCTCGCAAGTTGATCGTTGAGCTCGACTTTGGCCACGATGCTCAACCGACCCCGGCCAACGAAGGCTCGAAGGCTGGTGAAGAGGGTGCAGCCACTGTCGCCAACTCCAAGGAAGTCATCGACGGTGGCGAGCATGGGGACGAATGCCCAGACGAGCCAGCGGATCAGGTGGTCATCGAGGCCGAGCAAGACATGGACGAAGAAGCTGGGGCCCACGATGCCGCCAACAAAGGCAGTGAGGCCGGAAAGTCTGCATCAATGGAAGCAGCTGAGGAGGCAGATGTGGAGCGATTGTCTCAACGTGCTGATGGAGGCGGTCGTGTCGTTCCCTGTGTTGATGGTGAGGGAGGCCACCGGGCGAACCCTCCAAGCGCCGTGGTGGGAGAACGTGCACTCGACAGTGCTGCGCGCTGCCTCAACGTCGAAGGCCAACTCGACAAGCTTCGCGCTCGCCTCTCAGCAGAAGACATAGATCTTGCGATGACCATCATGGGTGCTTTGGCGTACGATGGTGACATGGTATGCGCCAGCCTTCGTGAACGGGTGTCCACAATGCAACAATTCAATGAGAGGCTGTATGAAGAAAACGCCAAGATGGTCCGCGAGTTGGCAGCTGCTGAGCACAAGGCAAAGGTGGCGGAGCAGGCACTTGAGACCCTTCGCACAAAGGAAGCAGCAAACCAGTGGGTGGTGCTGAACGCGGCCGTGGGAGCGGCTCGCCATGCAGCCAAGGATAAGGTGGAGCAGATCTTTGAGCGTCGTGAGCGTGCAAGCATCGAGAATATACGCAGGGCTGCTCAAAACGCGCTTCACGCCCCGGTCGGTGGACCTGTCCCACGTGCACAAGCTGACGCACCACGGATGAGGGTCGTAGTTGCACCACCTCGAGCCCAAAGGATGGGTGCGACCAGCGGCCGTGTGGTACTGGAGCCGGCGGATCGCTACGATGGGACGGGAGACGTTAACACCTTCCTCAAAATTCTCGAGCGCCACCTACTCCTTGCCCAGCTGACAAGGAGGAGTGGGGTGCTCAAGGGATGCTCTCCCTCAAGCCTCAACCCTTTGAGAAGCTGACAGAGCTTTGCGAGGAGAAGCAGCTACAAACTGACCCGAGTTGGGAGGAGTACTGTGTACTCATGCGCGAGCTCTTTTCCAGGAGGCAAAGAAAGAGTTGGAAGCCTACATGCAAGGAGGCATGTCTTTGGAGAAGTATGCGGATACTTTTCTCAAGACAGCAAAGAAGGTGGGCGAGCGTCACCTGACTGAACAAGCCAAGATCTACCTCTTTCTGACTGGTTTGGCCAGCCCGCAACTTTGGGCTTTCTGCCTCCAGGATGACGGAAATGAGTGGGAGAGTCTGCGCGCCCTTCTGACACGCGTTTGCAAGGTCTACAAGATGAACTCTGGCCTTTGGGATCGCGATGCGCGCGAGAGCCGCACTTCACGTGAGACACCAGCTCCAACAGGCGGCGTCGCGAAGAGCTCTGCAGACACCGCATTGGAGCCGTCAAAGACGTTTTGCCGTCATGATGGAGAGAACATAACCCACAGCGCTGTCATCTACAGGATCTGCAACAAGGCTGGACATATCGCACGTGACTGTCATCATCGCGAACAGCAGTCACAGCAAGAGCAGGGACAGCAGCACGGCTAGCAGCACCACGGGCCTGGTTGGCGCCATGGCGGTGGCCAGCATCGTCCGAATGGCGGAGGTCAGAACCGTTTCCATGGTGGTGGCCAACAGCAAGGTGGACAGTGCCAGGGCCATGGCAATGTCCCAGCAGGCTAGGGGCGCCCTCAGGGGGGCCAACGCCATGGCCAGGCCTTTGCAGCTATGCAACATCCTGGTGCACACGGTGGCCAGCGTGGACACGGACGCCCTCGTGAGGAGGGTCAGGATTTCGAGGGAGGAGCGGCCGGACGCGCTCGCCGCCCCCAGCATGGCCATGAGCAGGATTTTCAGGATCCCCAGTAGCCACGAGTGGACTGCTATCTGGGGTTGCCGTGAGTCATGGAGAGGATGAGGGTAGAATATTCATGTTTTGTGATGATGATCTCAAAAACTTTAAGTTTCTTTCAGCACAATATTTCTCCACAATCTATGCACCATTCATGAATCCTGAGTCCCTCTTCCATGATCGCTAATGTCCACTTGTGTATGCAACCAAGGATAACCTGGAAAATCATACATGTCTGGTTGTTGCTACAAAGGAAACTTGGTTCTCTATTTTGGAAGCTGCGCATGAGGCTCACACGAGAAATTCTCTAACATCAATCATTGTGGCTGTACCTGTCAATCCAGCGATGAACATGTCTGCCTTCAAAGGATGGAAGCTTTTGGCCTCGTTCACAAAAGGACACCGTATGTGGGAACAGATGGATGGTATGATGAAGCTCCGAAGAAGCACTCATGCCTATCGCATTTACCATTTGGAGGGCAAACCCCCATCGAGTCTTTTCCTACGCAAGTCTGAGGCAAGCATGACCATGCAGTTTGATGGCAAGCTTGCAGGTGCTTCAGCACGTATCCTTGCTGATACCGGAGTAGATGACTCCTTCGTGAGTGGAGCATTTGTGCGCACGTGGCAGTTGAAGTACACTCCTCGTACAGGCACGGTGATTGTCAGTGATGATAGGGAGGTGCCGGTGATCGGTAAGTGTACAGCACGACTCACGTTGCCCAGCTTCACAACCACTGTTCGCCTAACAGTGTTGGACCTCATGGACCCCTTCGATGTTGTGCTAGGGGATCCATTGCTGGTGAGCCACAAAGCGCTTGTTCGCTTCACCTCGAAGATGTTACGAATCTTTAGTGGACGACGGACTATCACTTTGTCTCCAATCCCCCAGATTCAGCATCCTGAAGCTCTATCCCAAGCCAGCCTCACAGCACTCCAAGTGAAACGGTGGCTAAGGCAGGGCTGTCGGTGTTTCCTGGCAACCCTGAAGAAACTTCATGATGAGGTGGAGAGTGACGTACCCTCAGGGGTTGCCACAATCCTCTCCAAATTCTCGGACGTGTTCGAACCTCCACCGGATGGGTTGCCACCCAGACATGCGGTCGGTCACACCATCCCGTTGGAACAGGGGGCTGTGCCCCCTTTTCGATCGGTGTATCTTCTAAGCCCGGCAGAAAGACACGAAGCCGAAACACAAATCAAGGAATACCTCAGAAAAGTCTGGATTGAGCCAAGTTCATCCCCATTCGGTGCTCCCATCCTCTACGTGAACAAAAAAGACGGAGGTTTGAGGATGTGCGTAGACTACCAGGCGTTGAACAAACTCACTATGAAAAACCGATACCCGCTCCCGCGCATTGAGGACCTATTTGACCAACTTGAAGGAGCGAAAGCCTTCACGTCCCTGGATCTATCACAGGGCTACCATCAAATCCGGATCACAGAGGAGGATGTATCCAAAATGGCATTCAGAACTCATCTCGGACACTATCAGTTTCGGGTCCTCTGCTTTGGACCGACGAACGCGCCTGCGACATTCCAAGTAGTGATGAACAACATCTTCCGGGAACACCTCGGCAAGTCGGTGCTGGTGTATCTTGACGACATCCTCATCTTCTCCAAGAACCACGAAGAACACGAGCGACACCTCAGAATGGTGCTTGAGATTCTTTGCAAGAACCGCTTTTTCGCCAAGAGTAGTAAGTGCAAGTTTGCGCAGCCAGAGTTGGAGTACCTTGGCCACGTCATTAGTGGCGAGGGGATCCGGGTGGACCCTCGCAAGGTGCAGGTCGTGAAAGAATGGCCTCAACCCAATAAGGTCGGTCAGCTTCGCTCCTTCCTCGGACTCGCAAATTACTTCCGGCGGTTTATGAGAGGCTACTCCACGTTGGTGAGCCCTCTCACTGCCTTGACCCGGAAGGCGAGCACTTGGGTTTGGTCAGCAATATGCACTGAGGCTTTTGAGGCTGTGAAGACGATGCTGATCTCGGCACCGGTCCTTGCACTCCCGGATCCAAAAAACCCGTGGGAGGTACGTTGTGATGCATCGGTTACAGGGCTGGGAGCCGTGCTCATGCAATACGGCCACCCTGTTGCCTACGAGAGCCGCAAGCTCTTAGATGCAGAGACCAGGTACACCACTGGGGATCAAGAACTATGGGCAGTCATGCATGCTTTCAAATTATGGCGCTGCTATCTTGAAGGTGCCGAGGGACAAATCACGGTGGTCACAGACCACAATCCTCTCACGTACTTCCAAACGCAACCAAACCTTTCACGTCGACAGGCACGGTGGAGTGAATACTTGAGTCGCTTCACATTCACCTGGCAGTACAAACCAGGACAGGCTAACGTGGCAGACCCATTGAGCCGAAACCCAACACACATGAGCTTCATGCTGAGCAACAATGAGATCACAAACCGCCACTTTGCCGTCATTGCGGCGGAGACAACATTACACACAAACCCACTCCGCCCACCTCCACGCCCATTGGTCAGTGTGAACCCCTTCAAAAATCGTATTCGAATGGGCTACACTATGGATCCCTGGTTCACTGGGCCGAAGAACATTGAGCGCCATGGCCTCGTGGATGCTGTCGGGTTGTACTGGCATGGCGAGCAGGTGGTGGTCCCCAATGTCAACAACTTACGACAACAGATCATGTTCGAGTTTCATAATCCTCCTTCCTCAGGTCACGTCGGATCGAAAAAGACTGGACATGCTCTGGCTCAGCACTACTGGTGGCCAGGGTGGAGCAGTGACATCACGAAGTACTGCATGGTGTGTGATCTGTGCCTCCGTAACAAGACTTTGAACAAGGCACCCGCAGGGCTCCTCCAGCCTCTACAGCATCCTGACAACCCATGGGAGTCGGTGGCCATGGATTTCATCATGGGACTCCCGGAAACCAAGAAAAGCCACGATGCCATCTTGGTCGTGGTGGACAGGGCAACAGGAATGGCCCACTTCATGCCCACAACAACTCGCATCACAACGGAAGAGACTGCGAGGCTTTTCTATGACGGTGTCATCAAGTACCATGGCTAACCCATCCGCATCATCTCCGACTGTGATCCACGCTTCGCCAGTCGGTTTTGGCTTGCATTGCAAGAACGGTTTGGAACGCGACAAAGCATGTCCTCGACATTTCATCCCCAAACGGATGGGCAAACAGAGCGCATGAACCTCACACTCGAGCAGATGCTTCGCATGTACATCGACCCAACAATGGAGGACTGGGACAACTTTTTGGCCCCAGCCGAGTTTGCCGTGAACAATGCGGTCAACGAATCGACTGGATTTACCCCATTCTTCCTCAACCACGGTCAGCATCCGGTGGTACCCGCTTCAATGGTGAAGTACGGGGGCGGCGGTGATCAGGTGTCCTCCGCCCAGGCCTTTGTTGAGCGCATGGATGCCCTCTGGCGGGATGCCAAGGCTCATTCGTATGCGGCTCGACAACGCCAGAAGGCCTATGCTGACCAGAAACGTTGTGATTTGACGTTCTCCATTGGAGATCGTGTGCTCTTAAGCACGTGAAATTTGCGGCTAAAAACGCCGGGTGCACGTAAGATGTTGCCGAAATGGCTCGGACCCTTCACGATTACACAGAAGCTGGGAAGTGTGGCCTATCGGTTGGCCCTCCCACCAGCCATGCGCATCCATGATACCTTTCACGTGAGTCTCCTTGTACCCTATACAGCAGGCGGGTCTGTTCAGCCACCCCCTCTTGCTGTCCTCGCCGTGGAAGGCCAGTGTGAGGTGCACCGCATCCTCCAACACCGTGAGCGTAATTTACACGCACGAGTGGTTAAGGAGTACCTCATCCACTAGGCCGTTTGTGGACCTGACCACAACACTTGGGAGCCAGAGTCGCGAGTGCCAACTACGGCACTTGCGGAGTATTGGGAGGAACTGGCTGCCCGTCGAAACAAGCGTGCCCTCGGGGGTACCACCCCCGAGGGCACGAGCCCCCTTGAGAGGATAACGGCATTGGCCCTCGGGCTAATCTTTGGCTTACTCCTGACAGCCTGTCACGGGGACGCCTGGGCACCTGTCGCGGGGTCGCTTCATGTAAAGGGGGAGGAAGCGTGGCCACTGTTTTTTGTCTTTGAAAGCTGAACTATCTCTGGACGTTGAAATGTGCCGAATCACGATGTTATCCTCTCCATGGACTGGCGCTTTTATCATCAAAGATGGAGGGCCGTGTGCAAAACCACTTCTTCACAAAGGATAAAACCGAATCGAGGACGATTCGTAGCTGAAGGGGGAGGAATGTAACACAACGAAAATTTCAAACAGAACCTAAATTTTACAGTCAAGAATGGACTGTCACAATCATTACTTGATTGCGACAGTCCACGGACACTGTTCCACGACCGACACCATGAGGTAGCGTCAAGTTTGACGCAAACGGGTGAAGCAAGCAGTGGAAATCAAATCCCATCGAGCATCTCGATAGGAATTATGGTAAGGAAGTTTCCACCGTTCTTTCTAAAGAAATGCATAAATAATTATGAATAATTAACAAATCATAACTTTATAAAGAAACAACGACGTAGCTTCGAAAGGGCGAGGCGAGCCATGACGACTCGGGCAAGGAAAGACCACTCCGACGAGGAGGATGGTCATTCAGTTTTAAAACGCGAACGTTTCCGAGCTCGCCGAGACCTTTCGACGCTAAGTCCCAACTTCCGCGTTATACTGTGTGTGTGTGTGTGTGTGTGTGTGTGTGTGTGTGTGTATGTATGTATGCGATTGACAGTCTTGACACGTATCTGAAGTGCACACAAGCACTTCCTACTGATTACATATTACTGTTGGGCAAAATAGTCAGTATATCCACGCGCCCAAGGGTTGACCCTCTCATATCCAAGAGCGGGATCTTGCGTCCACCATATTAGCACTTAGAAAAACGAACGATGCATCCGGCCTCGCTCGTGATGCTTTACCAGCGACATGCGTCGCTGATCAAGCATGGCAAGGAGGGTTATGTGACCATCACTCGATTGTGACCCTCGCTCCCTCGCTCGATCGCGATCAAGCGATGACCCTTTTTTTTCTCTTTTTTCCCCGACGCGCAAACCCCCTAATGTGATTTAAGATCGGGCAAACTTGTCCGAGGGGATGACCTGACCAGTCGCCACGACAATTTGTGACGACGAGGACAGGTGTAAAAGGCGAGCGACTGTTCCGAATAACAGGTTAAAAAACATGTGACGGCCAGCAATAGCGCATGGCAAACTCCGCTGGCAAATCTCGTCAGTGCCAAACTCCGACCTGACGAGTGAGATCTACCTGGTACGCCGCCTAAACGGCGAGTTTTTTAAGGGCAGTGTGTATGATGAAATATAAAATTGTTGTAGATGTTTGAGTCGGACTCATTCCTGATGAACCCAACTAATTACGAAGAACAGAACAGGACCTTCGTTCAAACCGTCGTGAATGTGTGAAGGCTAGCGCGTCAGTGTATCACAAACAAGCAGGAAAAACTGTTTTCGAATAGATGACGGCCAGAATTGCATGGGCGGAAAGACAATGATTCAGCCGTTCAGGTCAGCTTACTTCTGCGAGGACCGCTATCAAGGTTGAGCATCCGATAGGCTAGGATTCAGGTGAGTCCAACACTTCGTGATCTGCCTAGATCCGACACCTCCGATTAGGATATAGCAAAAACTATGATTATTTGGTCAATCCATCCTTTAAGATTTTGTATGTTGTGTGCGGGCGGAGCTCGCAAAATAATTAGACCGTGAATCATAATAGGGGGTTTGCGCGTTGGAAAAAAAAACGAAAAAAAGGGTCATCGCTCGATCGCGATTGAGCGAAAACGCCCGTTTCATGTTTTTGTTCATTTTTTTACGACATACAAAACACCTAAGGTTTGCAGGACAAGCACTTTCAAACGCAACCCCAAAATACATTCGGGTTTGAGAGTTTTATTTATTGCGCGGGCATCTGTTGAACCTTGCAGTAGCGGGGCCCAGCAGATTCCCTTTCAACGCAGGGGGTGTCTTGGACCCCCCCCCCCACGCAAACCCCATGCAAACCCCTCCCTCGAAAAATCACGAACACCTCACAAAATGGAGTTTGTGACTGTTCAAGGGGCCTGATGACGTCACACCTCCGACGTTGCATTTCACACAGCGATGACATGGTTTTTGCACGCATTTTTTGGATACGTTGTTGTTCTTTGACTTGTGGATATATCAGTGTCAGATTTAAAATCAGATGGATGTGGCGTTGTTAAAAAGCGGTTACTGGATATGGGGGACTTATATGCGAAGTCGATGGACATATGGTCACACCCCCCCATGATTTTTTTTGTGGATAAATTAATGCGAGATTCCTAGTTTGACCCTACTTTCGACCCCGAGTCACGCCGGCCTTTTGTCGCCAGACCGCTGCGGTGTTCCGCAGCTTTTTTTTTTGTATCTTGTAGTGAGCGCCAATGACGTGGCAGGTAAGGGTCTGACAGATTTTTGGTTCGACTGACTACAATTGTATCGTGCGTGTTTCAAGGATATATATTGTCATGGAGGGTGTCCCGCCGACCTCTTCCACGACAGTTTGTCGATACAAAATGTCACGATCGGTAGCGAAACCATAATTGTATCGATACATTTATCAACCAGAGGGCGTCGCGGAGAGTCGCATGGCGACCCTCCGTGAGGCCCTCCGATAACTCGACGGCCTCGCGAATTCGTGTCGCTGTCGACTTACTGTTCCGCTGGCCGAGGGATCCGTACTCAACTCCTGGTGGTACATCATCGCTTAACAATTTTTTTGTCAAGTTGTCGTGGGCTTCCGCTTCCGGCGGTGTCGCTCGCCTTATTAGCGCGTAGGTACATTTTTGGGCAAATATTTCCGAGCTGTTGCGATTGCGCCACGCACCCACCCGCACTGTCGAGCGAGAATCATGACGAGGGCAGGTACCTGTTTCGACAGCAGATGTCCGAGCAATGTCGAGAATGAATTTTGATGTATATTTTATGCCGAGTTCTAACAACCACTGTATTGACGACTGCTACCCTAGATGTTGCCCATCTTATATGCCGATCGAACGGCCAATTGACCGTGAACAGTGAATCGTACGTGGCTGTAGAGAATTCGGGACCCGTCCATCCGACTTCGCATCCACGCGCGCCACATCTTAGCCACGTACCTCCTACCCCTGCGTCCGCATTACTTCGATAGGCTAGCCGATGGAAATTTCTCAGCCGCCCGATAAAAGAAAATGCGACTATCGAACAGACAAACGCCTCCATTGGTGACCCCATCAGTGTATGGCGGACGCATGGAATCTCTCCTTAGTGGGACCATTTCCCTGCATGGTAAGTCAACAAGATTTTTGCTTAATTCGTTTTTTATGGCCAGAGCGATTTGCAGTCGCAGATATGCATCCGACGGAATGGTGCATCGACTACAGGCCTCTGTGCTACACCAAGATCAGTTCGAGCATCGCGGACGGGCGAAAAATGGCAGGCGTGACTCAGGGTCGAAAGTAGAGTCGAACTAGGCACCTCGCATTAATTTATCCTAGATTTCTTCTGGGTAACGCCTACAACAATAATTTTTTGTCGTGGGAGAGGTTCGATGCCGCTCACTACAAAAAAGAAAGCTGCGGAACACCGCATGCGATGCTTGAACTGATCCTGGTGTAGCGGAGAGGCCTGTAGTCGAGGCGCCATTCTGTCAGATGCCTATCTGCGACTGCAAATCGCTATGGCCACAGAAAACGAATAAAGCAAAAATCTCGTGGACTTACCATGCAGGGAAATAGTCCCACCGAGGAGAGATTCCATGCGTCCGCCATACACCGATGGAGCCACCAATGGGGGCGTTTGGCCGTTCGATTATTGCATTTCTCCTATCGCGAGGCTGATAACTTCTCATCGGCGAGCCTATCGAAGTAATGCAGACGCAGGGTTGGGAGGTACGTGGCTGAGAAGCGGCGCGCGTAGATGCGAAGTCGGATGGAAGGGTCCCGTATTCTCTTCAGCCACGTACTATTCACTATGCACGGTCAATTGGCCTTTCGATCGGCATATAAGATGGGCAACTTCTAGGGTAGCAGTCGTCAATACAGTGGCTGTTAGAACTCGGCATAAACTAGACATCTAAACGCATCCTCCACATTGCTTGGACATCCACTGTCAAAACAGGTACCTGCCCTCGTCACGATTCTCGCTCGGCAGTCCGGGTGGGTGCGTGGCGCAATCGCAACAGCTCGGATATATTTGCCCTTCTTTTTTCGCACTGCAACATGTTCTAGCATTTTGTCTCGGAAGACCGCGTGACAGGAAAAGGAGCAAAAATGCCTCCAGTTCAGCATCTTTGCGAGCTGCCACTTGCTTCTCGTAGAGGCTGAGCTGGCTCTCAAGCTGAGCTGGCTTAGCTTGTGAGCTTAAGCTCTTAAGCTGTACTGTAGAGCAGCGGTAAAGACGATCGTCCGCAGCTTCTGACTCGCCGTTTAGTCCGGGCAGCGGCAGAAGTAGCAGCACCACCACAATTACCACAACCAACCAACCAGCAGGGTCAAGCAGTACCAGCAGCGTCGTCAGCAGCAGCGGGACCTGCAACAGCCAGCTGCACGCCAGAGCTCTCCACCACCCACCACTGCCTCATTCCGGCCACCTCCTCAACCCAGAAGGAATCCATCGGCCTCTGGCCATGAAGTACTGGGACGGCGTGACCGTGTTGGGCATATCGCTGGCGGCGGCGGCGCTGTGCGAGGCCATCTCGTGGGTTCTCATCTACCGCACTGCTGGCTACCGCCTGCTGCGCTCCAGCATCCACCGCGCCAGCAGGAAGATGGAGAGCCTCAAGGGCAGGGGAGGGGGAGGGGCGGGGGGA
>SZWC01003383.1:1180-11861 GCA_023375785.1 Penium margaritaceum
GGGGGGGGGGGGGGGGGAGGAGGGGTATCAAACCCTGTAGTTTAATGGGTTGAATCGCCGGGTTAGGGCAGATACCGTGCTAAACGAAAGGGAACATGCCAGGCCCCGCTACCGCGGGGCCTAGCAGGTGTCCCGGAAAGTAAAGAAATAAAACCCCAAATCCCCAATCAAGTTGTTATTCATTGAATATAATTTTGAAAAATGAGAACTTGAAGGAATTTCAACAAAAGTTCCAGGGTAGTATACATTAAAGTTTCTGTGTATTTAGGATTCACATGAAACTTCCTCGAAGCATTCCTATTAATGGTAGCTCATTTCCTGGAAACATCTTCCACTATGCTCCAATTTTGTGCACTACTTTATCAGTGTCTAGTTTTTGGGTGATTTACCATAAATGCATAATCACAGACAGACGACTCTCCCCGCACGCATCATCATGGGACACAAACGCAACAGTTTAAGCACACTGCAGACCACATAACAGTCTCAACACACGTGCACCTTTCTGAGTGCGGAGTGCCAGAAGGTGAAGAATCTCCATAATGATGTGGTCACGGGGGTCTGCAGCATCGCAGTCACTAGAGGTGAGTGGAGGGTCAGCTGTCGTCGTGAACGCGTGGCTGGTCTGGGTGGCACTGGAGTAAGCCATCCGCTGGATACCCACGGCCTGAAGGCCACGCATGATCCGCGTCCAGTCAAGGGGCCGTACGCACTCCGTGTAGCGATGTGTGCCTCCAAAGTCATAGCAGTGGATTGTTGTGCATTCTAGTCCTGTGGCTATTGCTTCTGCTTCCCCTTACCACGGCTCCGAATTCCCTTCTTCCCTTACGCAACGGCAGCCACGTCCTGGGAGGAGGGCGACAGAGAGCAGGATGAGGCCGAGGCATCGAGGAGGGGAGCTGTTGTTGGTGAGGCGGTCTTCGCGGCAACCAGTGAACTCGCCTGATGGGCCTGGGTAGCCTCACATGCGGCCATCCGCTACAGGTAGTACTGATGGGCCCAAGGGAGCAGCTCCAAGCTGGGAGCCGCTGATGGTCCTGAGGCGAGTTTAGATATTCATGGCTTGCTGCTAGTAGGCTACTGCCAAATCAGAGGGACCCTGTCGAAGGGACCTGAACTCCTGGAGACATGCCGTCATCATCGTGGGGGTCTCCGCTACAAGAAGGGTCAAGAACAACTCTCAACCACGGCAAAGGTCCACTCCAGTGCATCTACGAGGGGCCCCCAAATACGGGCACAAGTCGACAACAACGTCCTGAGGCATGACGTAGATCAAGCCGTGCATGGCTCTCGCCGCAACTTGTGCCTGGTGGGGGTCGGTCGTCTAATACTTGCTGAAGTAATGTGGACAAACGCCCTTCACAACAGCCCGTACATAGAAGAGGATCTCCTAGGCGTCGAGCCCAACATCACTATTATAGCGTTGTGGCAGAGTCTCGAAGTCCTTTGGCCACCAATCTGTGGGAAGGACGACCTCAGGGACACGCTTGAGGGCATGGAGAATTGGAAGCCCAGCAAAGAACACTCCAGGAGAGCGGCACGGGGAGAATAAAGGCGCAGGTCACCCAGAATCTTGTGTGGGAGTAGGCCGCTGACCCAAGTGGAGACGGCTCATCCCCCCGATGGCCTCTCACCCCTGGAGGCCAGAAGCATGGAAACCCGGTTCTCAAGGGCTTTGTAACTGCTACTGTCAACCATCATTGTCGTTACTACTGTTGTTGTCTCTAGTCGGCAGTTGGTGCTGCACGCCCTCCTGCTGCATGTCCCACTGCTGAACGTCCTGCTGAGGTGCACTGGCTGCGGCTAGTGAAAGCTGCAGCATCCTCTGTAGCATAGTGATAATCTCCTCCAGGGTGGCCACTTGCATCGCCTGGTTGTCCTCCTGTGCCTGGAACAGGGAGCCGATGGCCTATAAGCAAGGACTAGATGTGTCAAACATGGAGCCGGAGATGGAAGGATCAGTAGGCCCCTTCTACTTGTTGTCTCCAGGCACCAAAGGGAGCACTTGGTATGGGTCCAAACGTGAAAAACATTGGAACGAGAAACCGCCGATGTTTCTTGAGGACTTGAAACGCTGACATAGAATGGTGTTTTGATCCCAAAATGCTAAAATCACTGCTAACGGCAAAAATACGCCAGCAAAAAAAACTCCAACATAAAAAACACTAGTGCAAACAATGCGAATGAAGCTGGCCCTTTCCTTTTTTTTCTTTGGAAATTCATGCGGACTCCGGGTGACAAAGAAAATGGGAGGAGAGGACCTCGTCGCCCCCGTGCACAGCTATGGAGATTCTGCGCAGCTACGAAGCAAAGCTGTTGTGCAACAGTGGTGCGCGGCATCGCTGTATAGTACAGCAGCCGTGACTGCTGCGGTGTAGTAATTTCTGTTGGTGCATCCATTGCTGTTGCTCTGTTGCTGTAGCTTTTGCCACTGGTGCAATGTTGTTGCTGCTATTGTTGCTGCTGCCGCCACACTACTACTGCTGCCCGCAGCTACTGCTACCACTGCTGCTGCTCACTGTCGCTGCCGCTACTCACTGTTGCTGCCGCTACTTCTCCTTTTTTTTGGTGTCACTGGTCATAACCAGACAGGGTGGTGCTGCTATCCAGTGCTTCCACTGCTGCTTTGTGTGGCTGCTGCAAATTCCTGTTGCCGCTGCTGCTTTAGCGGTTGTGTAGTAATGTTGCTGCTACTCACGTTGGACCACTGGTGCTGATGTTTTCTGCGACCGGTCCCAGGATACGGCTGCTACGGTAACTCTCACTGCTGCTGCCGATGCTGTGTCTCTATGTCATAGTTCAGCAAGAAAGGTCTCGCTGCTCTGATACCAAGAGAAATTTCTAGGAGGCTTCCTAGCCTTGTGGTTGCTAACGTGGCAACACTGTCCAGTCAGCTCGCGCACTAGCAAGCAAGCAGGTACAAAAAACAGTGAGGGTTGGGCTAGGGAGATCGGCAAAATCTTGTAATCTCCAATAGTTTAATAATGCAGGGAGGTATGATAGCTGAAATGCACACAACATAATTATCTACCGTGGTGTACGATGGGTGATGCACGCTGCAGTGTCAGTTTGTCCTAGAACTGGCCCAAAACATTTTTTTTGGCAGTAACTCTGTGCACGCTCTTCCAAACACTGCACTACCTGAACCTATAGATGCAGAATCTTGATCTGGACACTACAACTGGTAACATGCACAGGCATGGCATTGATTTATGGACACATAATGTAAAAAATGCAAATCAGGCTCAACAGCTGACCGAGAAGACTCTAGCAATTACAAATAAACTGCAGAGCACCCCAAGCAAGCACCCAAGACGTTGTGGCAGCTGCCTGGCAGCTGCTACTGGGTGGAGCCACCACCCGTCAGTCCTCCAGTGACACCTGGGTCCGCATCAGGCATCTGCATGAGCATGTGCACTGCCGAGTGGTCACAGTAAGTTGTACAGACGGACGGGGACGGCTCACATCACAACAAAGTCGGGTGTTACAAATGCACACATGTCCTAGTCCGGCAAACATTGGCTGATACAGGATGTAAAAACATACAAATTGGACCCACAGCCAGTCCACTAAAAAATCTTCACAAGATGCAAGGAAGTTTCCTATCCTTGCTGTCACTGACGTGGCGGCACTGTCCAATCAGTTGACGCAAGCAGATACACGAAACAACAAGGGTTGGGCTCAGGAGACGCGTAGAGTATCATAAGCTTCAATAGCTTTAGCATCCAGTCAGAGATGAGAAATGACAAGCACAGAGTATGAACATCTACTGCAGCAAAAGGCGGGTAATGTACATGGCCATGTCAGTTTGTCCTAAAAATGGCAAAAATCATGTTTTTGGCTGTAACTCTGTGTACAAGCATCCAAATGCAGAACCGTCTGAACCTACGGATGCAAAGTCTTGAGCCAGGCATATCTGCATACATGTGTGGATCCAACAACGATTGGTGGACATAGAATGCAAAACATAGGAAATCGGGCTCAAGAGCCTGTCCATCAGGGAAACTCAGAGAGTGAGAAAAAACTGCAGAGTGTCCTAGCAAGCACCTGGGATGCCGTGGCAGCTGCTTGGCAACTACTGGTGGGTGGAAGACCACCCAACGGTTCTCCGGTGCCAGCTGGGTTTGGGAATCCACACAATCATGGACACGGCCAAGTGCTCACAGTAATCTGTACAAACAGACAGGAATGGCTCACATCACAATAAAACTGAGTCTACAGAAACAACACAAGCATGTTTCAGCATGTCTCCAAGAGACGTGGCAGCTTTCCAGAAGTTGCGGATTAGTGGAACACCACATTGGTGTCCTAGTTTCAGCTGGGCCGGCATAAGGGATATGCATGGGCATGGACGTGGCCGTGCGGTCACTCTCGGTTGTACAAACAAACGAGGACGGCTCACATCACAAAATGGTGATCTTATCACCTCCAGTCCCCTCTCACTCACTTTCGTCCTCCACGCTCTCCTATTCACCACATGTCTGATTAGCATGTTGTTCTGTGGGCTTTGAGCCGACACCGCTCCACACAACTGTGGCACCATATGTCTTCTAGAGATCCCAAGACTACTTTATCACCTACTACATTGTCGATGTGATGCACTTGTTGTGTTCCAGCATCCAGGTTTGTGAGTGTGTAGCTGTTACAGTTTTCTCGGTGGTCAAGATCTGGCCACCCGAAGACATGTTGTAGGGTCACGAGGAGACCTGAGGTTGTGCTCGTCGAGACCCGCGCACCTGGTGGGTCATACCGGTGCGATGTGGAGACCCAGAGCCTTGAACCAGTGTGTACGTATTGGGAGCTCATGACGTGTTGCCCGGTGGTTAGTTATGTACCTTACATGTCGGTCGAGACCCGGGCACTCAAAGATGTGTTCTGGGGTCACGAGGAGACCAGCCTTGCACATTACGAATGTGTCCGGCTTGTCATGCTGGTATTTCTGGTTCAAACGACAAGTCATTCTGATGCCTGTGCTTGAAGTTACGAACGGGCGAGTGTTTTAGCCTCAACGGGACCGTGCTGGCAGTTTGCATAGATTTGCGCAAGCTGAGCATGATGCACAGCCAAATGTGTCCCTGGTTGCGCTGGTTGTGCACCAGGCCTCACAACTATTTTGGTGGCTGTGGCTCATTGTTGTAACTCTCTCTGCATGTGTTTTTTATGGAAGTGCATTTGACACTCTGTTTGTGTCGCCTAGCCAAACCCTTGCCGTTTTGCGTCCGACCTGTGTAGACACCGCGAGCTGAGTGAGCAATGACGCCCTGTCAGTGGCAAGCATGCTAGGAAGCTTCCTGGCTATTTCAGATTGGTATCAGAGTGAATTAGCCACAGCACATTGTACTATACAGCAGAGACACAACAGAAGCAGCAGTAGTGAGTGGCAGCAGAGGCAGCCATCCACAACAGCAACAACAGGTTCTGGGAGGATCCACTACAACTGCGTTGCAGCGGAGGCAGTGGAGGCAGCAGAGGCAGCGGCGGCAGCCGCAAGCCACATCCACAACAGTAGCCATAGCAGCAGCAGCGGCGGGGAGTACCTACAGTAACAGTAGCTACGGGTAGCACACGTAGCAGCAACAGTAGCAGTAGCAGCAGCAGCAGCAGCTGCGACGGTAGCGAGTAGCTACAGAAGCAGCAGCAACGGAGGGTAGTAGCCTCAACAGCAGCCGTAGCAGCAGTGGCGGCGGCAGGTAGCTACAGCAGCAGTGGTGGTGGGCGGCAGCCACATCAGCAGTAAAAGCAGCAATAGTAGAAGCGGCGGCGAGCAGCTGAAATTGCAGTGCGGCGAGCAACAGCCACAGCAGGGGCACTAGCAACAGTAACAACAGTAGCGGCGAACTGCAGTAGTAGCAATGCCAGAATGAATTAGCCGTAGCAGTAGCCATAGCCGCATCGTTGTAGCAGGAGCCGTAGCAGAAGCTGCAGTAGCAGTCGTAGCTCCAAAAACAGCAGCAGCAGCAGCCGGTAGCAACAACAGCCACGCGTGGTGGCAGCTGCAATCGCGCTCCATAGCCGTAGCAGTAGAAGCGCGCGCAGCAGGGGCAGCCAGAGCGGCAGTAGCAGCTGCCGGTGTCCCCATTGTGGTGGACGGGAAGCTCCTGTGAAGCTTCCCGTGGGATGCGCTCATGGTGGAGCTCGCCGTTGGGCAAGCTCGCCAATCGGCAATCCTGCCAATCGGCAAGCCTGCCGATGGACGAGTTCATCCGATGGACGAGCTCGCAGCAAGATCAAACTCACCGGCAAGAAAAAAAACAAGTTTAAAATGTTGCACAATACTTGTGCGACAGGTTACATAGTATTCATGAACTGTATACATATGTATATATATATAATATACATATATATGTAAAGGTAACAAAAATGAAAAGGAATGAGGTTGGACAAATTATAGAAGAGTACGTGTAGAATGTTAATTTTCTGACAATATCTGTGAAGGTTTTTAATTGATTATTATTCATTCATACAATGGAAAACATGAATGAAGATGATTTGTGTAGTTTGTTGGTTGGGTGTGATGTATGAAGACAGTGATGGTGTGAATACCATTCAATTGAGGTAAGGTGGTATTGGTAGCATTATTTCTATAGAAATGTAAGTGTTCTTGAAGTTGATATTCATAGGAATAAAAGTAGAACATTGTCTAAGGATTCCGTTTCCAAATGGAATAAACTGTACAGTTAAAGACTACGGACATTCATATAATTTCATGGAGTCAATCTGAAATTGAATCAAAATCATCTTTTTTTGTAAAGTCATGTTGGGTTCTATGTTAGCATGTATATTGAAGTGTAAGAGTAAGGTGCACAAGGAGGAACAATATCATATTCTCTGGGTATTCCAGATCATGTTGTTACACTTGAAGTTGGGACAGCGGAGTTTTGGATGATGTCAATGAAGCGACGACTGAAATTAGCCATCAGTTGGCTTCGTAAGTGAATTCCTCTGGTCTACAATCCATTAGATCTGCCATGGAAGCTGGTCAATGAGGCCGAGTTTGGCCTTGTCACTACCGTAGCTGTGAATGACAGGAAAGCAAAACTTTGGAGAGTTGAGTAGGTACGTTGCATTGCGAGTCGTGTCTCCTTGATGGTCCTTGTGTGATAAAGCAACTTTGTGGTGTCTTCCAAGGGATGAGTCCTGCATTTGTATGCTACCGACAGAAGTGTGTGTGTGAAATGGAGTCTGTTGAGAAGTCGGGTGAGAGTGACTCTCTTGAGACAACGGGGTCAGCCTCACACCCTCCGTTTCCTGCAGATTTGGAGGATGATAGTGACAAGCCTGTAACAATGGAGAAAGATAAGGGTAAAGAGAAGGTCCCAGATGACAGGAATGACGAAAGACATCTTCTTCCACATGAAGCTGGTCCAAGTGACTGGTATGCAAGTGGAGATCGTAGACCATCAACAACAGTCGAGAGACAAGCGTTGCAATTTGAGGCAGATAGGAATTTTGCAGAGGAACTTGATGTAGCTGCCACCAAAGCACGTCGTGTAAGGGAAGGACGATTGAACGTTCGACAACAGCCATTGGAGACTCCTCCTGGAGGTCTAACAATGCAGCAAGTTAACGTAATGCCCCCGCTGGATAGGGCACGTTTGTATCAAGTGATTGAGGATGACTTTGGAGATACATTTTCACGGTTTTCAGCCAGGACTTCAGGAAGGGCATATGATGTGGCGGTTGGGTAAGGAGTCACATTCCATGAAATTGACGTACCAACAATGCAAGCAGAAAAAGAATATGTAGGTCCAGATTTTGGCCACATCCCTCGTTGGCCGTGTAGACCATCAGGATCAGCTATCATGAACAAACTTATGAAAGACACTGTCGAAGCTATACTATTTCTGAGTCTGGTGACTTCATCTGAGAAGTCAAAAGCGTTCCACAATGAGTTCCTTGTTTTGACTGGACGAGATCCAAGGAAATTTGAAGATTTGTGTGGTCCTGTCGGTGTACTTGTAGGAAGGGAGATTTTGGATGATGCAAAAGGTGGTACAACTAGTGAGCCCAGCACTTTCATAAGGCATGGTGAAATCCTCTTCACAATTTCACCAGAAAAAGAGCGGCTGCCTGCAGGTGATCCTATCATGCAGGCTAGACTGAGAGAAGAGTGGCGTAACAGCGGAAGAGATCTGCCCCGTGCTTGTCAAGCATAGGTGCTGGGAGCTGATCCTGATGCTGGTGATAATCATGAAATTTACAATAAGTATATGCTGGCACATGAGACTCGTGAAGATCTGCGGCTGGAAACTCAAAAGGAGCGAGCGTATCAACGGCTGCAATCTAAACAGGATGAACATCTGGACTTTGGCGGGAGGCTGAAGGCCAGTGCAAAGATGGAAACGCATATGGTGGAGAATTGGGAGGATGAGGATTGTGCTTGCAGAAATCTATGTTTCTTCAAATGGAAACTTCCGGAAGCACAATTTCTGCTTTAGTAAAATTTGTGACGATGATGTGAAGCATCCTGCATTTGAGATAGTAGTGAGATTTGTGATTTTGAACTACGAATGCATGTAGTGTCATGTGTTCCACACGTGTTTTTCAGGTCGACTCTTGAGTGGGGTTGGACCAACAATGCCGAACGAGGAACCTGTTCAAGGCATTGGACCGTGAGTGGATACATGTTGTATGGTGGCGTATCAAGAGTCGCATATTCTGTCATATATGGTCCATATTTTTTCTGTTGTACTATTTTGAATCTTTTATGGTTTGTTGAGGTGGGTGGTATGATATGGCAAATTCAGAGAAGTGATATGAGGCCTTTTTAGTTAGTTAATAGTGGTCTGTCTTGATGATGTATGGTGTGTCTACGACATGCATCCATGGTAAGAAAGTGCATGGCGGTTGATGTTCAAATGTTCATGAAAAGTGCTCAGATTTTTTAGGTCCACACATGTGTTTACTGTTGTAATCAAGATCACCTCAGAGGTCAATTAAATCAGTTACACAGGAACATAGTTGAAGACATTCAACTGAAACTCATTAACTCCAAATCCAGTAACTCCGAGTGCATACACGGCCAGAAAACTAAGCCAGGTACTACACACACTACGATATTCAAGAGCCTTAGCCAATGCCTCACGCAGAAAGCTCATCCCTTGAGCTTTCCAACGATATGCTGCATGCCTGATTTTTTGCACTACATAAAAATGTATCTGCAAATGAAGTTGACTGCTACTATGTGCTATTCTGGGATCTGGTAAGTCACTGTGCTGAACAGAAAACATGGAGGTGACTGTCCGGTGGTCGTGTGTCAAACCGGACGTCACTCAATGACTTGAAACATCGACGGGGCACCGTTGGCAGACGTGTGATGGTTGAGTGAGATTGACGGGTGGTGTTTGATTTGATCTGTTCGAACACCTACGCATTGTTTGATCCACAGCCGGTCATCTGACTGCATGCACCGGTTTGGCAGCCTTGCTCGCCCGTTGTCAGCTCGGCTTGCCGGTCCCATGTTTTCTGCCAGTGGCATAACCTATGTCACTTGCGGTTGTGCCATTGATGCCGTTGGATCAGGAATCGGACAGCATTCAGGAGAGATCTTCAGTTTCCAAGATCCCCCCCCTCGTAGGCCGATCTCTAGAGGAGGTTGGTGTACAACACGAGAAGTGTCCCCCCCATATCAGAGTAGCGGCAGAGGGAGAGCGAGGCACGGGAACGCCCGTAAATACATATATATATATATAATAATGATAACAATAATGATAACTTCCCCCCATGGGCAGACCGAGACTCAATTACGACGGAAAAGGAAAAAAAATAGGTGAGGGTCCGAGACACCAGCAGAGGAGAGCAGAACAATACGCAGGATGTACCATAGGGCGGTGGAACTTTTTGTTATGTTCTGTGTATGCCCCTGGTCCAATCAGCGGAAGATTTAGACTGGGTATGCACTGCGCTTGTAGCGCAAGTCCCCCAGCGACATGCAAGAGAGGCTAAGAGAGACAAGGCATGCACTACTCATCTTTGTGGAGTAAGTCCCCTTGGTCTACTCTTGGTAGTGTACCTGGTGCATGCTCCTTAGGACAACTTCCTATAGCCTAGTGGGTGAAGGTGCCGTCTCGCAAGCGAGATGTCCGGGGTCGAATCCTCCTAGGACCAAATTTTCTTTGTGACTAAAAAGGGCCAAGGAAGCTTCCTAGAAGCCTCTAAGGTCCAAGGTGGATCAAGCGCCACTTGGCGGTCACAGAGGGTGCCATGTCATCAAAACTGATGACACTGTCTAGGGTAGCCTTGGGGGGGGGTCCCTCCAAGGAGCCACTGGGAGCACTGACCAGAGACTATATAAGGCCTGTCATTTGCATGTGATTGTATCATCATCTCTTACTCTTGAGACTTGGGAGAAAACTAATCCCTTGTTGGCCACCAAGAAAGAGTGTAAAGAACAAGTGCAAGTGCACACTTTGGTGTGTAGCATTGCCAGTTGGGTGAGAGTTTAGAACACTCTCCGGCCACGGTTGGGACAAGCTAAGTGAACCTTTCAGTGTGGAAACACCACTCCGTGGGTGATCTCTACCTTGGTTGAAATACCAAGGGCGGTCGGCGGTTTGCCTGTCGGCGCCGTTTACTCTAGACCGTGGCCAAGTGCGGAGTGACAAAGGGTTATGGGCCCACACTGATCGGGAAACTTAGTTTTTTTTGTACCACCGCTCAGTTCACGTGACAGGTACCTCCG
>SZWC01003383.1:16876-28047 GCA_023375785.1 Penium margaritaceum
TAGCATTGCCAGTTGGGTGAGAGTTTGGAACACTCTCCGGCCACGGTTGGGACAAGCTAAGTGAACCTTTCAGTGTGGAAACACCACTCCGTGGGTGATCTCTACCTTGGTTGAAATACCAAGGGCGGTCGGCGGTTTGCCTGTCGGCGTCGTTTACTCTAGACCGTGGCCAAGTGCGGAGTGACACGTTTTGACCCAGGCACTACCCAGTCGGCCGGGGAAGGCGGCACCCAGCAGCACACCCTGCCCGGACTCGGGGGAGTAGTTGGCTCCCGCTCATCCGGCCCGAGTGGTGAGCTGACAGCGGCAGCCCACCCAACGGGGTATGAATCTAAGAGTGATGCCTGACAGGTCTTGTACAGAGCGCAATTGCAGTTCTGTGCGGCATGGTCCCCCACCCCCCCCCCAGATGGGCCAAGGTGATGAGATAGTTAGCATTTTGTGAGGACCGAGGCGGATAGCGAGAAGCAAAGCGTGGGCATCGGCGAGTCGTGCGAGTGTAGCAGAGAGCAGAAGCAGGTAGAACTAACGGCGTTTGATGCGTAGGGCGCAGCAAAGCAAGCACGGAGAAAAGCATGAGGAGCATGTGATGGTTGGTATGCCTCCGGGGGAGCAAAGGGAGCAGCGCGAAGAGAGGACTGAGGCATCAGCGGATGATTGCCAAGACTCGAAAGCAGGAACAGGCAGCAACAGGAACAAGAACAGGAACAAGGGAGAGACACGGGAACGAAAGGAAAGGGTCAAAGATGCCTGCGCCTGGGTTAGCGCCTCATTTGGGGAGCTCAGGTGGAGACGACCCAAATGGACACAGAGGGAAGTGCCTGCTCCTGTGCCATTGCCTCATTCGGGGGGAACAGGAGAAGACGACCCAAGAGAAACGAAGGATGATAGAGAAACGGAAAACAAAGCACGGGGCAAAAGACACAGCAGGGAGTAGAGCCGCCGACAGCATGTTACATGGTTGGATCGCAAAGAAGAGGGTCAGCACAGTCTGCATCCGGCAGGCAACCAAAGTCTCCTTGAGGGGCACGTGGAAGAGACCGACGTGCGTCGTTGGTCAGGCAGGCAAAATCGTTGCAGAAGTGGGGCAGCGATGCAGACGCAGGTGAAAGGGAAAGGCAAAATGGAGCAGATGAAGGTGAGTCGGAGGCTAAAAGCCGGTGCGTCGTTGGGGAAGGAGAGTCTGATGAGGTATTGGACTGTGCGGAGCGCAGAGGGTTTTCAAAGGCATGGGCCAGAAGCACGACGGGTGAACCAGGTACAGAGACCCATGTCGCATGAGGACGCTGAGTGGGGGATGGCCTTGTGTGAGCAAGGAAGGCAGAAGGTGAGGGAGGTGGCCCAAGCACATTGGATGTCAAGCCAAGCCGTTGTGATTTCATTGGTTGAGCACACTGTGGTGACGAAGGCAGTGACAAGCACATCGTCAGGGATGGGCCTGAAGACGTGACACCTTTTGAGAGAGGTAGCAGCTTGCGCTTGTGTGATAACTTAGGGAAAAAACAGCGCACGTGCCCGACCTCTTTGCATTTCCAGCACTTGGGCTGGTCCACCGGAGTGAGACTCTGTTGACTCCCATGCGACAGTCCTGGTGCGTGCGATGCATGTCACGAGGGGGGAGATGAACCTGACAGAGGAAGCTTCCCATTTTGACGCAGCGTGTTCTCCTGAGTTAGGAGATTGTCAATCAGATGAGGAACGTCAAAGATGGTGTGTTGCTGAAACAGACGTCCTTTTTCTGCTCGCAGACGCTCCTCTCTTTCTGTGTCAGAAAGAGGGAGCTGCTTGATTTGGGTTTGAAGCACTTGCAGTTTTTGCGTAGCCAGTTTGTGATGTGGATCTGACATAGTATGAATCCAGTTGACACTTTCTTGCAACCGGCGAGGGAGTGAGGCAATGAGTTTAGAGGCGAACTGCGGATCAGAAGGTTTTTCACTAAGATGGTCCAGATGTTCAGTGAGAATTTATAGTTTCAGGATGAAGTCTCCTACGTGGTCCTTGTCATCCATCTTGAGTTCAACAAATTGCGTGAGAGTAGCTCCAACTGTTTCCATTGATTCCTTTTGGAGAAATTCCTTGATGTTGCTCCAGGCTACAGCCGGGTCATCATTGGGATTGTTTTCCCGGGGCAGGACTTTGAAGGTGGTTGAATGGTGCATCCCAAGAGTGGCGTAGGCAGCTGCATGTCGTCATTGCCAATGGGCGTGTTCAAAATGTTGACAGGTATGATGATCTGGAATGTCCTTGGGTTCAGGCGACACGACAGCCCACGCATCCATGGACATGAATAGCGATTTCATATCAAAAGCCCAAATCTGATAGAATCCGTAGTCATGACTGTTGAGGAGGGGGACCTTGAAGAACTCATGAGGGACCTCATTTGAGACAGGAGGTGTAGAATGATAGAATTCGTGATGGCATATTGTTGAGGCTCCTGATGAGATGTCGGACAACTCGGCCATCGTGAGGTCTAAAGTGATGTCAGATGGTGTTGTTGCTTGTGCCCTAGAGTTCAAGAGACTGGTTCATGTAGGAGAATACAAGAGTGACCAGTGAGCCTTGAGTTCTTCAAGAAAAATGGACGGCCGCTTCCTTCACAAAATGATGATGTCGCTGTTGCCGTTGGGTCACACCAAATGTGTGGACGTCGTCTCCTCTCAACACCATTGAGAGGCAGATTCAGTTGACGTGTAGGCACCTGCTCTGATACCACATGTTGTAATCAGGATCACATCAGAGGTCAATTGAATCAGTTACACAGGAACATAGTTGAAGACATTCAACTGAAACTCACTAACTCCAGTAAATCTAGTAACTCCGAGTACATACACGGCCAGAACACTAAGCCAGGTACCACACACACTACGAGATTCAAGAGCCTTAGCCAAGGCCGCGGGAAGAAAGCTCATCCTTTGAGCTTTCCAACGATATGCCTGCATGCCTGATTTGGTGTAATACATAAAAAAGATATCTGCAAATGAATTTGACTGCTACTATGTGCTATTCTGGGATCTGGTAAGTCACTGTGCTGAACAGAAAACGTGGGGGTGACTGTCCGGTGGTCGTGTGTCGAACCGGACGTCACTCAATGACTTGAAGCATCGACGGGGCACCGTTGACGGACGTGTGATGGTTGCGTGAGATCGAAGAATTGTGTTTGATTTGATCTGTTCAAACACCTGCGCATCATTTGATCCACAGCCGGTCGTCTGACTGCATGCACCAGTTTGGCAGCCTTGCTCGCCCGTCGTCAGCTCGGCTTGCCGGTCCCATGTTTTCTGCCAGTGGCATAACATATGTCACTTGCGGTTGTGCCATTAATTCCGTTGGATCAGGAATCAGACAGCAGTCATGAGAGATCTTCAGTTTCCAAGATTTACTTACACTACTAAGTAGAAGATGTGCTGGTCTCTCTATGTTTTATCGGTTTATGCAGTTTGCAAGAGAAAGCGATGCAAAATCTGCTGAGAGATGGATCTGTTGAAGAATGGTGGAAATCATGTGGACCGCTCCAAGTGATTCTTGAGTTCAAGATTTGCTTGCATGCTGCCTATGGGGGAAAGGAGCTGAACATGGACAGTGCATTTTATGCATACCTTAACTATGGGTTTGAAGGAGGATCTGTGTGGCCTCTGGAGCTGGAAATGTTGGTGGATAAAATTGCGCAACATGGGGCAGTGTTGTGGAGGCAACAGCAAGGAGGCCTGACTGGCAACCAACCAGCTGGTCTGTGGCATCGCTTTGAAGAAAAAAGGTGGTCCACAAGTACGTGGATGCGTGGATTTGTGTGGGAGTCTAGTTTCTGGAGTTTGAGGTGGAACAAGGAAGCAAACACAAAGTTTCCCTCTCCATCGTACCTTTTTTGCGCAAGGAGCATCAGTGAGCAAGCGGTGAAAGCTGCTCACGCATTCCATGTACGGATCTGTCGAGTTGCAGAAGTAGTTTGTGAGGCCTTGGCCAAGTCATTGTTCAACAGTATGAGTGAAGCCTATCAATGGCTTGGTCAAAGCTCGGATGAAAGAGTGAGGGGAATAAACCCTATCAGCTTCATGCATTGGATGGAGGGCGCGGCAAGAGTTCGGATGCACCTGAAAGTTCTTCTATGTTCCCATGTATAGGGGAACAACAAGTTGGAGACGGATAATCAAAGGCAAAAGGGGATTCAAAGGATAGGGATGAGGAAGGAAAGAAAGAGGATGCTGAGGGTGAGGATGGATGGAGGAAAAAGAAGATGTAATGTTGTATTTGTGAAGTGGAGAAATGCACTGGCTATATACAATCTGTTCAATGCATTGACAAGTGTGGCATGTTGTTTTTGCAAGAACTTTTTATGGATGGTAGAATGAGTTGAAGCATTCTAGGATGATGTCAATGGTACGGCCAACACACGAATATGTTTGCTGTTGATCCACTACATTCAATACATCAATATCATGATATGTTCTTTGTTAGTCAGAGTATATGTGTTTTCTCTCTAATAGAATCTTTACATAACATTCATAAATTTCTATAAGATATGTTGTATGCATTTGTAAGATGTGTATGGGAAAAACAGCATAATGTAGTGTTGCAGTAGCATTCATGTAGGACAACTGTACATGACTGAAAAGGTCAGGGGTCCATTGCTTTGTTCGCTACGAGTTAGAAATTTATACTGCCTTAGGTGGTTTGACTGGAAACTTATTTGTCCTAGTTTTCCAGTCACAAAACTGATTTGCAATCAGTAGTCCCGATCTCCAAGCGCTAGTTAATCCCTTTGTCGCAAACGATGTACAAATATCTAATCTATTTTCAAATCAATAGATGAGATGTTTTGTGACCAAATAATGCTTCTATGAGAAACCTAGATGTATAGTATACTATGGACACATTTTTTAGGAAAACCTAAGCCCAATCAAGGTCCAGTTAATACAAATGTTTGCTTCATGAAAAGAAAATTTGGAGGCATTATTTCCATTCTTCGTAACAAAGAAAAATGAGTAAAAAAAACGTGTATCATATTCATTCAATTCCATCGACACATTGATATTTTATTAAAAAATGAGTTTAAGGCCGTTTTCTAAATTCCTACAATAAAGACTTTTTCAAAGGATATTAAAAAGATTCACAAATAAGGTTCATTGTACCAATAAATGTAACAATCCATATGCAAAAAAAAGTATGATTTGAGGTAAAGAAAAAGGATAAAAATATTAAATAGATTCATGGAACATCAAACATTACATCTTTTAATACTAAATCATCTATGCCAATAAAAAATCTTAAATAAATCATTGATTTTTAATTTAAACAAAACATTAGAAGGAGACATTATCTTGAATATTTTCTCAAGGATGGGATACTTGTGATTATGGGTATAAAATGTGGATGAATCATGAAATTCAAGCAATTAAGTGGAATTGTTCCTAGAAGGACCTACATCCTTTTAGAAAAATTTTCTATGTACATGATATTCTTGTAGATGGATAAAAAAATTGAATTTCAAAAACTACTTTTCGTATATGCTAAAACAATGTTTAAGTATCAATTTTTTAGTGAGTTCCTCTGATTTTATGAAAATCTATGACTTGTTATAATGGTTTGTGATAAGCGTTCTAGAATTAAAGTTTTATTACAGCATCCCCTCAAAGAATTCCTGAACATATAAGATACTTTCAAAATCATTTAGTAACAAGTTTATCAAATGAAAATCAAAGTAGATTCAAAACTTTAATTGAAAACATTCCTCATAAAAAAGTAATAAAAATGAATTTTTCATGTTTATAAATCATTATATATGAAATTTAACCATTAACTAAATATTTTTATGAAGCATTTTATTGTGAAGAACGCATTATTTCAAACTCATGTTTGAATTTTTATACCTTGATTAGTTGAAGGCTATGTACAAGGAAGTTTTACGCAAAGATTATACAAGAGTTTTCTTTGTAGATTAAAATCGTGCATTTATGAATCATGTTCTTTAAGTTTAAAGCGTATTCTAATACTTCCCGTCATAAATGAATGCATCACATTTCAATTATATTTTGAAGAAAAATTTTAAAGTAAATGTGTGAGGAGTTTAGGATCATTTTCCTGTTGTTGCTTATTGAAGTGAAACCGAACTACTACAACATTCTATTTGGATACAGTGCTTGGTGTGGAAACTAAAGTATTCTAGTTATGCAAGGCTTCATTATTATGTATGAATTTTTTTTGTATTCATTGTTTCTATTCCTGAAGGCATATTGTATCAGCTTGAATGTGAATACGTTTGCTTTTTTGCACGTATCTTTATTCGTATCATTCAAGTTTAAGAATAACTTTATGGAATTGTTAATTCAACTGAAAAAAGAAACTGCCTTAAAGCAAGAAATAAAATTGAAACCATCGATAGGTTGATGGAATGAAATTCATGTGATCCATTTCATTTGTTTTATTCTTTTCCTTGGTTGGGACTAATAAAGCAAATGCCGTACGTTGTAGTTTTTCCTAATCAAACATTTGTATTAACCAGACCTAGATTGGGCTTAGCCTTGCCTCTAAAGTGTTTCCGTAGTATTCCCTAGACATAGAACTCACCCGGAAACATTCTCAGGTTACGAAAGATCTCATCCATTGGTTTGAGAATAAATTGGAGATTTGTACATCAACGTTGACAAAGGAATTACTTAGCGCTCGGATGTCGGGGCTACCAAGTGCAAACAAGTTTTGTGACCAGACAACTAGGACTTACAAGTTGCGAGTCAAATCACCTAAGACAGTATGATACAAAACCCGTGGCTAACAAAGCAAGTGACCCAAAACTCAGTAGAGATAACGGATCATTGTATATGCTGACCATGATATACATCATGCACGTTGTAAGCACGATGAAGTTCAAATGTACTATGAAATGCTTTACTTCCTGTTTTTCATATTGACATGTGTGGATAACGATGCAACCAAATGTTTTCCAATTGTGTAAACAGGTAGTCATAGTGGCACATGTTTAGAAATAAATATAGTGATGTGTTCATGTTGGAACACTGGTTTATATCATTAGGCATCTGCATCATTGCTCTCTATCTTTTGTACAATCTAGCAGTAAGGAGCACGTACAAGACTGATCCCAAACAGTACAGTCAAAGAGGGATTTTTCAAAGACTTACAACAGAGACAGTCAATGAAAAGAATCTAGGTGTTAGGAAGTACATTGTACATGCGTTTTTTATTTGAGGATTGTCGTTAATGAAGTCTTCACATGTTTATGAACGAGATGAACACCTCAAAACTAGAAAAAGATGTAGAAAACAACATTTTTTGCATCAATGGTTAACAATATCATGCACCCAAAGCATTACTCATGATGCTTGAGAAAATCTGCCAGCAAAGAGGATCTAAAAAATAGTAATCCCATTCGGCACGGCCTGACCGAAATACAAACTGTCAACTTTAAAGATCTGCAAGTACAGGTCCTGCTACTGTTCAGAGGAACAAATTGTCCTTGCAGAAATCGTTATTTGACTGTTCAGTGTACCTGTTGTACCAGAAGGGTGCATGACTGCCATCCAGTGAGTGACCACATGGAGCCATCAAAGCACTGTAGTTGTCACAACAGATGTAGTAAATGGCCGATGCTCCAATGACATCCCGTGGTGCAACATCTTCCTCATCCTTGTTCCATCCAGTGTGCAAAACCTGTAAATGGACCGAACAAGGGAAGTTGTTAGTGCTTGAGTTCATGAAAAAGACATTCTAACGATTGAAAGGCACAGGTGGCAAGGCGACTCTGTCTGTGAGTCATATGCAAATCACTGGTCGGTTTTAAGAAAATTTTGTGTACCGACCGGGCGGTAGTGTGATGAAGGTTCGTGCTTAGAAGATGTCGCCAAATTCTTGATGTTAGTGATGAACTTCACTACGTGGTTCTGCCAAGTGGCAACATGTTTCTTCATGGCAGGCTCAAAAACAAGGAGATGAGGATAAGAAATGGACGACAGAGGAGGTAAACCTGAATCATGACAGTGAATCATATGATCAGTGTGTACATAGTTTGTGTTATGAAGGGAAAACATGCACGTGGTCAAAAGAAGTGCAAGGTTGTTACATGTTTTGGAAGTTACTACAGTACCTTGTCAAGAACAGTTGTTGGCATCTCCAGACTCCATGTTTGACGCACACATCATGCTCACACACTTACGTCATCCTTTGCTCTCGTTGCATCCCCCTTTACCTGCTGATTTTTTCTGTTGCCGCTATTTGCCTCTGACTGCCACCGGTTGATGCTGGTTGCCCTTTGTTCCCACTGGTTGCCTCTGGTTGTCGCTGGTTGCCTCTTGTTGGCACCAATTGCCGTTTTTTGCTGTTCTCACAGGTGCCTCTAGTTTTCTTTATCGCAGGTTCGGCTGGTTGTCACTAGATGCCACTGGTTTCCACTTGAAGCCGCCGGTTGCTGATGATTGCCGCAGATTAGGTTAACGGCTTATTAGATTAGCCACTGATTGCCACTGTGGTTGCTGCTGATTGATGTGCTGATTGCCACTTATTTCTGTTTTCCAGCAACTGCAGTTGCCACTGTGGTTGCCGCTGATTGCCACAGTGGTTGCTGCTGTCGTTGCCGCTGGTTGCCGCTCTGCTTGCCGCTGATTGACGTTGTGGTTGCCGCTGATTGCGGATGTGGTTACCGCTGATTGTCGATGTGGTTACTGTTGATTGACACTGTGGTTGCCCCTGAGTGCCGCTGATTTCCACTGTTTTTGTTGCTGTGGTTGCCACTGATTGTTGCAAGAGTTTCCGTTGTGGTTGCCACTGATTGCCGCTGTGGTTGCCGCTGATTGCCGCTGTGGTTACCGCTGAGTGCCGCTGATTGCCACTGTGGTTACCGCTGAGTGCCGCTGATTGCCGCTGTGGTTGTCGCCGTGGTTACCACTGATTGCCGCAGGGATTGCCGTTGTGGTTGCCATTGATTTCTGCTGTGGTTGCTACTGATTTCCACTGTGGTTGCCGCTGATTGCTGCTGTGGTTGCTGCTGATTGCTGTTGTTGTTGCTGTCGTGGTTACCACTGATTGCCTCTATGGTTGCTGCTGATTGCCGATGTGGTTTCTGCTGATTGCCGCTGTGGTTGCTGGTGGTTGCCGCTGATTGCTATTGTGGTTGCCAATGTGGTTATTGCTGTTTTTGCCGCTGTTGTGTCGCTGATTGCCGCTGTTGTTATCGCTGATTGCCGCTGTCGTTGTTGCTGATTACCGCTGTGGTTTCCTCTGATTGTCGCCGTTTATGTCGACATCCTACGACTGAAACGAACAAACATAGTTGTCCGGGGCAACAGCAGTTGCTGCCTGAGAAAAGGTTGGTGTACTGGCTTGAATGGAAGTTGCAAGCATTGCACGCTGCTGTGCTAGGATGGACGTGTCCACCATGCACACAGTCTGTCAAAAATCGGTGCTGTTGGCAAATGTTCACGTGTGATCATAACTTAAGTTATGTCCAAAGCAACATTGTAACATTCAAATTGTTGTTGGTGTATATAGTGGACAAACTCATATCATGTTCATGCGAAACAGCATCGTCAGCTGGTGGTATTAAATCGATTTGAAATCTAAACCATTCAACAAACATTGCTTATTCACATTCATTGCTGAAGGTCATGTTAGCGAGGTGGCATAGAAGAACAAGATGCATGTACAATAGCAACGTCAAGAAAGCATGTGGTCAAACGATTGACCTCGCATTTCAAGCTTTATTGTGAGCTGGTGGTTCCAAATGCGTTGCATGTGAATGATTGACGTTGAAACAGAATTCTACAACCGAGGTACTAGGGATGGATTTCAAAGAAGTCTTGAATACACCATTGTCCAAAAATGGAGGACCATGTGTTTGCAGCTTGTAACCTCGCATGGTAATCCGATGAACAGCATCTTCTTTAAAGCGGAGCTTTGTACAGCAATCTCCAGAAAGACGTACAGCATTCCAGATAGTGCAATGAAGACACCGTTCACCTTAACATGAATTGTCAAACTTGGAAAGATGTTTTTCCAAACCATTGCAAGCAACTGTAATTATTGTAAAGCAAACGTCGCCAGTCAATTGTATAGTTCTATTTGTGTATGGAGATGTACTTCAACATCCTTATTATGGTCACAACTGAAAAAGGAAAAACGTCAATGATTTCGATGCACATAGTTGATGTATGTCGTTGCTGCTCTGTGAGGTGTAGACGTGTTGCTCAAGACCCAGCGACCCAATTCTCATTTATGGTTAATCACCCCGAGAATATACACTCGTCATTTAGTGTACATAGTAAATACATGCATTTAGAAGTTTCATGGTACCTTCATGGAAAATGCAACAGAACTTACTTTACATTGTGTGTTCACAGACATACAAATGTATTTCAATGTTTTAACATAGAAAACTTCATAGAAGGTTTGCCAAAAAAAACTAAACACAAAAACAAATCCATGGTTAAGTGCTTCACAACTCCACTTACAGTTTGCAAAAACAGACGTACATTTGTACTTTTACATTAAATGTGTTACAACTGTAAAGTATAACAGTGCCTATTTCATGACCCAAAACATCAAACAGCCATAACCCTTCCGAAGTCACATCCGGAGGGTTTGGGTTTTTTTTTTTTGCTTGCCCGTGCTCCTGTTGGGCCCCGCGATAGCGGGACCTCGCAGGTTGCCTTCTACCGTGAGGTGGGTGGGGGGGGAGGGGNGGGGGTTCGGTCCCTACATTCAAACCATTCGCAAAGATACACTAATGCATTATCTTGGATATTGACGTTTACGGACATCTTTGGTTAAATCGGGATCGTCGATATCTGTACATCGACAGTTTTCGACTTTGCAAAAGCGATAGGGTCCCCTGTACATTAGTGTATTTTTTTTTGCTTCAACCATATAAACCAGATACACTGCCCATATACATTTCACCAATACACTCTAGCCTTTTGGGGGGGGTTCAGCCGGAGACCAGCTCCCCCCTCCCCCCCCCAAAACATCAAAGTGTATAGGCGAAAGTATATGGTGCGTGTATTAAAGGATACGTGATAGACATGTTAGAAGATACAATACATTAGTGAACAAAATACATGGTGAACACAATACACGCTCCGAGACACTGCCCTAATACATTCGGTCATTGGCAAGAGGGGGGGGGAGGGGGGGGGGGAGTGAGACTCCCGACTACGTGGTGACTGTTTGTC
>SZWC01003383.1:28338-48947 GCA_023375785.1 Penium margaritaceum
GGGGGGGGGGGAACTCCGGTAGCGAGGGGGGCAAAGAAAGAGTGTAGAACGTATGGCAAAAACATTCTCGATAGCACCGATTCTGTCAAAATTAGGTTCGAACAACACAGGATTGCTCTCGACATCTACAAATAAATGTGCATAAACTTGGAAGACAGAAATACGTCTACTAAGGGAAGCATACTTTATGTCCTATGGTTTTTCTTCGAGTTTAATTTTTTACATCCAGGTTTCATGGCAAACGTAAAACCTACATAGTTCTCCAAGTGAACATAACATGACTACGTCCCAACATAATTACCGAGAAACTACCAAAATGCATATGTCTTATACGCTGATTGTGTGGTGTATAAAAAGGGGACGATTAACTATACCTCCCAATTCTTGTTGGGAGGGTCACTAATTGCTCCACTGATTATAACTGGTGTGTACTCTTCACAAGGATAAGACGTGCTCTTTTTCATACCTGCTTTGATCTCTGGGTGGAGTGATGCAGAAATAATGTCAAAGATACAGAATGAACCCCACCTCGGTTTACACATCTCCTCCTCAAAAGTGTACTTCCTTCCCGCAACGTGGCATGCCACACAGGCAGGTTATACCAGAGCAGGAGAGGACCACCAAAGGGTGAGGATGTCATGTTCGTTTCTTCCTACAAACTCACACACCCATTCACTGATTGGACCAATAGGCGCCAATAATGTTGGATTGTGGCTACCCTGATCCATGGTTACCGAACCAATTATAGCACAACAGATCCATAGCATGCATGAATGTGGTGCGGGCCATCTAGTCTTTGACATGCGTAGTGCGTGGCGACTGTATATACAACAATAATGCGGGCAAACGGTACTATTGCCTTGGCAAACACAGCAGCAAATGGAACGGATATCGTCCTTGGACAAGTATGACTTTGGTATGTAACTCCAAATCATACCCCCCAGTTTACGCACCGGGAAACGGTGACTACAATGAGCAATTATGGTTGGTCCTGTCGACTTTTGGTTGTGCACAAGTAAGGAGCCTTGAGTGGGTAATGCATGTCTACATGGGAAAAGTGGGTTTTAGAAAGGACGACTATGGAAGCGTGCGTGAGAGAAGTTATTCAGATTTGTGAAGGTCCAACATTCATTGAATACATTTTGTTAAGAAATGTGAAAAGTTACATTTGGTCTTGTGCTATTTGTTTTTATCCATCTCAAGATGTGTAAGTGGAAGGATGTAGCGTGTTTGGATTCTGAAATATGAAGAAAAAAATCATTATGTACGTGTATGTGAGCATATTGAAATCGGCTAGGAACATACTTCCAACCATTGTTGTGGTAATGTGCGAATGACATGTTCCTACAAAACTTCACAACATATTTTGTGATGTGTACACTGTTACGGGGTATTACATCGACTTTACACGGACGACCATCTGCACCCTGTTCAGACAAGTTGCAACCAAGGTAAGGTGTTGTAGGTGCGTCCTCAGCGGTTCTTGTGGTTCACCATGACTCAGTGCTGGTCAGCAACATGAACAAAGAAACATGGTGTCAATTTCCCTTCCAGACGAAGGTTTCCACAGGTATCATTGCCATATTGTGAGAGTAAGTGGTCTCACATACTCGGTTGGAACCTCCGTCCCATCCTGCCACCTCAATTTTGATTGCAGGCCACAGCGTATACCTACATTGCCATTTCCAGTGGATGTCCCATGTTCAACTTGTCAACTGCTCTTTATTGGCAAGTTCTCTTATCCAAAACTTTGCAATGTCTTGCAGTGCTCATTTCTGAGCATTCTCATTCAACTACCACAGACGTCAGGGTGCTGATTATCAACCATCAACTTGCATTTCTATTGCTCAAACAAATTTTTCTTCACCAAAGGAACAGTGATAAACATTTGACACCAAGCATGTGTCATTTCCAGCTCTGTCATCTGGGGTGACAACATTTGCTGTGGAAGTGACTGTGTCAGTCCTATACTTCCCTTTTTCATCAGTGAGTGTTTGAGTTTTCAGTTTAAGGAGGGAAACGGGCGAGGCAACACAGTCATATCCAACCAAGTTCTCAATTCAATGTTTGCCAGGTAAACGCAGATTACTCCACAAGTTTGTGTTTTTTACGTCCAGACCATGGTGTCTCCAACCAGATTTGGGGTTCGTTAAACAGCGGCTGTGTAAGTCACTAAGTACACTCAATGATAGTCAGTGTAATAATTTACAAGTGTCATCATGGCTGCACCGATGGGTTCTAACAATGTGTCCAAACTAGTCATGTGCAGACAGACATTGAAGACCTTTAGAGTTTGAGCATTTCTTCTCCAAGGCGCTGGCCAATACTGGAATTTGTACCATCAACTTCAACAGCAACTGGGTAAGTATCAAACTCAGTCTCGCATTATTATGTGTGAAGGTTATGTTTATTTGAGAAACTATCATAACTTGAAATGGAATACTTGTCGCATCTGGCACAACTAACAGCTCAACATAACCCATGTATCATATTCCTTCTTCAACCAGGAGAACAATGTATGTTGATGCATTTGAAAAGGAAACAATGGATGGGCCATGCTTTCCTTGTTGTTCCTGTTCCATGCTGTTTTTTGTGAATCAGCTTTCAGTCTATAATCACTTGAATGGTGATGTTAAGCATGTATGTCCTCTATGTGGTTGATACATCAAAAAAGGAGCCGTTCCTCCATTCATTAATGAACAAGTTTTCAGCATGAATGATATCTCTCAAGACCTTTCTAGCCTCTCCTTCTTGGAAGAGAGGTTAGTTTGAACTTACATTCCATTCATCAGTATTGAACTACTGTGGCATGGTTGACAAAAGGAGATAAGGGGAGGGATAACAGCATTTCCTCTAGACGTTGTGGAGTTGGTGAAAAAATTACCTTGTCCACCATCAATAACGGAAACAATATGTCTTGCGTTGAAACTCAAAATGTCATTCCAAAACTCTGCCTGGTCTGACAGTCTAAGACCATACATCATCGTCAAAGCATCGCACCATCTGGTCAACAACTCGTCCATACACCAGATATTGGGTATTTAAACATCAGCAGTTGAGGTGGAAAATCTTGTATCTGACCTGTCAACATTTCATTCTCAAACTAACGACCAAAAATATACCGACGGAAAAAATGATGAAATAGCAAATGGTGATGATGACTTCTATGTGGATTTTGAGGATGAAAAGCTTCAACGAACAATGTACTTCACACATCCAATCATACAACAAGTTTCACATGGTCACCTTGTTATGGTGCCGCGTGAAGGAAAGGTACCAGCAATCATTGTTTTCCACAATGACATTGAACAAATGTGTTTTCCTACACTGTTTGGAGAACTCAAAACAAAGGCGGATGTAACGCTTAATTCTTCTGAACCAACATACCATTTTTTGTTTCCTTATCAAAGAGTTGTCAAGTGGGAACTATTCAGTAAAGACCGCAATTTTGCACTTTGTCATAACATCTTCCTCAAGTTTTATGTCTGCAAGATGCTAAAAATCCGTGACATCCCATCACTTCGCGCAAGACGATTGAGGCATGAAAGGATTACTACAAGAAATCTGCAAAATCCCAAAGAGAGGACGCAATTGCTGGGAACCAATATGATCTACAATGATTTCAAAAAGATGCGTGGGACAATCGCATATTGGGAAGACAATAAAAATGATACACTTGCCTTTCTGAGAACAGAACCCAACGTTTTTTGTTCTCCTTGAGTATGGCTGACACGTGTTGGCCTAAATTGTTGGGTATTCTCTTCATGTTGAATTGGAAGAAGTTTTCAAAGTCAGAGATCAATATGCCCGAGTACCAGGACAAAGCAAAACTTGTTGCACATGATCCAATCATGCCCTCGCAATACTTTCATCATTGTCGCAATTATTTTTATTTCAAAAATGTGATTGTGACAAAGGATGGTCTGTTTGGCAAAGTTGAGGACTACTTTGGAGTTGTGGAATTACAACATCGTGGTAGTCCTCACTCTCATGTGTTTCTGTTGGTGAAAGACGCTCCAGGTATGGAGGTCAACTCTTCAGATGAGATTGTTCAATCTGTTGACCAATAAGTCACAACACACGTGGATGAAATTCCCAATGATCTTCAAAGTCTACAAACATACAAGTGCACATTCCGTTGCCGGAGAAAGAAAGGTTCCAAGACCTACGCGTTTGGATTTCTGCATCCAGAAATTCCCTCTACTGTCATAAGTATTCCCCTTTATGAGAAGACATCTGAACATGGAAAGGAACAAAACAATCTGATTTTTCAAAAAAATTATTGCAACAATCAGAACCATTACTGGCTACATTGACTATAAGCAATTCCTTCAACTGTGTGAAATCTCCAAAGAAAAATGCATTCTGGCTATTCGTTCGCCCTTGAAAAACGCAACACTTGTGTACAAGCAAAAACCTTTTTATCAACATGTAAACCCATTCGACTCTGTTGTTTTGAAACTTTGGAAGGCGAATATTGATGGACAAATGTATTTACATCCATTTGCTGTGGCAAGTTACATTGTATCATACATGTGCAAAGGGAACAGGTTCATAAGCCGGACGTTGCGATCAGTGATGCATGCATCGATAAAACAAAAGGGCAAGGAAAACATTCAAACACTCATCAGGAAGGTTAGAAAGTCACTGATCTACGATCAGGAGGTCAGTGCACAAGAAGCAGTGACCTTGATGACAGGAATGCCATTACAATTTTCCAGTCAATCTTTTGTTTTTGTGAATTCCAGTCCGCGAGGAAGAAGACTACTTGTTGTTAAGCCAAAGAAAGAACTAGCCAATCTAGATCCCACATCAGGAGATGTGTTCATTTAGTATGCTGCAATTACTCAATATGCGAGGAGACCAATGGAACTTGAAGCAACATGTTTTGATGATCTTATGTCCAACTACATCTACAAGAAAACAAAACCTGCTTTCAAGGAAGATTTTGAACCAAATGAAAGAGAAGAGGAATTTTGCGATGACACTAATGACAAGTATTCGACATTTCCTACATTGGAACTTAGAGCAAATTCAACAGGTCACATGTCTGGTTCACACAAAAACATTCATGATTAATTGGAAAATATATCCCTTGGAAAGTTTCTAAAATCATCAGATTTGTCAATCACCGGGCTGACAGGGATGACTACCACAACATACGGGAAAACGTTTTCCTTTTTGTGCCCTTTCAAATGGAAGAAGAACTCACCCCTGAGTGGGTTACTAAAACATTCATAGCCAAGCAAGATGAGATAAGATAGAAGATGAAAGAGTAATCACCCAAATCATCCGAATGGGAGAAGGTTTTGAGAGAGTTCGAGTCTTCCCTGCGGGCATCACATGAAGCAATGGATGAAGACACCACTGAGTGTGCAAAAACAATGCAAACAAACTCATATTAAGGCCTGGGAGTGAAACATGAGAATTTTGGTCGTCACACGTTTGCTGACAAAGCTAAAGGTTACAAAACAACTCACAATGAATTCCAAACTGAACACAGAGCAACGTGCATTTGTTAATGACATTATGCTCAAGATTTGCACAAGGAAAGAACCAGTGCGCGTTATCTTATCTGCTCGTGCTGATGTTGGTAAATCTACAGTGGTACATGCTTTGTAAGCCTCTTAAGTTTCTACAATACTTCCCTAAACAGTGACCATACAGTATTGAAAGTGCTAAAGCTAGCACCAACAGGTGTTTCTGCCTTCAACATTGATGATTTTACAATACATCATGCTTTGAAACTGACATATAAAAAAAATGTGTATACGTCTTTGTCATCTGAAGCAAAACAAACATTGGTCTGTCAGCTGGGGTCAGTGAAGTTCATCATTGTGGATGAAGTGTCAATGGTTGGACAATGTATCCTGCATTTTCTGGACAGGCAGATACGAGAAGTGGAAGGCAAAAATCTGGCCTTTGGGGCTGTAAACTTTCTTTTTGTTGGTAATCTTTTCCAACTGAATCCAGACCTTGATGGTTATCCCTTTGATTTTTTTCCAGACGCAGACGATGATTCTAACCTTTCTGATGATTCATCATATTTCTCTTGGTCTCTTTTCACACTTCATGAGTTACATACCACAATGTGCCAACATGATGTCTCATTTTCTTGAGATCAATGCTGGTTGATTGTACGAAAACATTTCAATGCATGCACATACTCCACCTTTTCAAAGTGAACAAGAAAGTTTATGCACATAACCTTTCTTTGTTCCAGTCCGCATCAACTGCTAAATTCATATGTCATATATGGCATGCATGCATAAGCCAAGGAATTGGACAGTGTAGCAACCATCCTTTGGATGAAGCTGGGAATGATAGAATGCACACAGCAAACCTCGCTAAAACACGTTATCTCTATGTTGGGTGTTTGAGTACAGATAAGATTAAATTTGGACACTAGTGATGATATAGTAAATGGTGCAACATGGTTTCTCCGCCATGCATCATTTGTCAAAAATGAAGTGATTACATTCTGGGTGGAATTTCAAAACAAGTTGGTTGGTGTAAAACAACGCCGAAAGTACTATACCTACATTATCAATGAGAAGTTTCCTCACAAATGGAAACCAATCAAATGAAGTGAGAAAACCTTCATGGTAACAAACAAAGATGGAATGGACATATCACAAAGACAATTTCCTCTAGCACACGCAAATGCAATGACAGTTCACAAGGCACAAGGGTGCACTATTCACGAAGAATACTTTTTTGACGTGTCTGGCTTCCAACCACATCACATGTATTATGTTGCTTTTATTCGATTATCCAACACATGATTCATACATCTTGGTCATTATGACAAGGTGTCCACAAAAGTGTCCACAAAAAATATTGTGTCCACAAAAGTGATGAGATCAAAGTGTCCACAAAAGTCATTGTCGAGATGAAATGTTTACATGGAAAGAACGTGGTTTGTTTTCTTCCAACACTAGATTCCTTGTGTACACAAGATGCATTCACAATCTACTACCAAAACATCCAAAGGTTTCACAAACATGCAAGAAACATCACTTTTAGAACTGAACTGCAATACGCTGATGTTATCATCATATCTGAAACTCACCATGACGTCCACAACCCATTCACTCTTTCACATGAAAAAAAAAAAAACATGATACTCCAAGGATGTGGTGGGAGGTCTTCTCATGGCAACTTCAATTGTTGTCAGTGTGAAACACCATAATGGGGATGGGTTTGAAGCCATGACATAGTGACAAGACATTGCTCCATGCACATCAGCACAGATGTGTTCCTTCTATCATTCTCCCATCTCATCCCCGATGCACTTTATGTAGTTTTTATGTAGTATGTAGTATGGTCATGTCAATTACATGACCATACGTGTCAATGTACAATTGACATAGTTCTCAGACCATTTCCAATGATCATCACTGTAAAGAAATGAGACTCGTACATTTGCATTACACCTCACTCAGTCATCACTCAGATAGCGCATGTCAGGTACATTGCTTCATCAATTGTGCTATCTCAATTTTTTATCATAATGTCCATCTGATTTTGTTGCATGTGATTTCTATCTCCAGACTTTTGATTGTATGTCTGCATGACTGACCTGCTTCCTATGCAACACTTCCTTATGAAAGTTCATCCACCACCGATCGTGGAGAACAGAAAAGATGTAAGTATTCACCTTCGCATGCAATGTCCACCTACCATTACTGTATACAGTATCATCCCATTTCAACAGCGTTTTCTCTTGCAGTCACGACAATCAACAATCGGCGACGTAAAGCCAAGATACCGATGGTACATTCTGCATGCAATGGTCATCAACATTGACCTTCCTTTGGGAGGGAAGGCCCAAATTGATCCTAAGGTCCTCTCCTCCACTTGGTCCGGATGCACTGCTGGCCGGTGCCATAGTGCCCCTCAATGTAGCTGTGACAGTGTTGCACGCCAAGCTCCACACTCTAAAGCACATGGTGCAACAGCTCACGGACCATGTGGTCTCTAAGCGGTCTGTCGCCACCATGCCACTGCAGACTCCCCCCTCTTCATCCTCGTCATCCTCACCCCTGTCTGAGACGCCACCTGTCGATACCGTGGAGCCCGACCTCAAGACTACGTCTAACACCCTTGGCTCTATCCTGGAGTTAGTCTGAGTCATCCCGACCTCTAACCCCTCCACTTCTATGGCGGTCTCTTTGGCTCACGCTACTTGCGCTCGAACTTGCTACACGAGGCAGCGGACGGCACGTTTGGCTAGACGTGCCCACGAGAGAGTGGCAGCAGCAGCAATGGCAGATGGTACCGCGAAGCTGACTCTCTCATCCCTGGCCGCAGGGTTGGTGTGCCACCCCCATTTCTGTTAGTGTGTCAGTCGTGAGGGGGAATGGAGTGGCCGCAGACGACCACCAGAGAGCGCAGGAGGGATGCGACGGACGGTGCTAAATGACGGGGCGTCCTCCGTGAGGAGGATTCATACGAGGAGGAGTGGTCCGACGCGGAGTGGGAGGCGGACGAGTGGTCCGACGCGGAGTGGGAGGCGGACGTAAAGATGGAGATGGATACTGCAGCTGACGCTACAGAGACCGTGACCACGGTGGCAGGTGTGGCAGTAGCAACATACGTGGTAGCGATAGCAATGGCGGTGACAACTGAGACATGTGGAGCAGAAGTCCCGCTAGTGGGCGTGTCGGCAGCCACCAACGTCGTGATAGTAGCAGCAGCTGCTGCTATTGCTACTGTTGCCATAGACGGGAAGCCAGCAACAGATGCCCTTGTTGGTGCAGACACTACGATGGTTGTTACCCTTGTAGCTTCTCTATGGCCTCCACAGGGATAAACAATATCTTAGCCGTAGCAACAGCCATTACAAATACATATGCCGAGGGGGCACCCAGAGAGGCAAGAGATGTCAAGGTTGCCAACACGTCCACTATGGCCAACGCCACTGCCGTAGCTATCTGTGGAGGTGCAGCCGTCAGAAATGACGTAGCTCGAGCAGTAGCTGATGCACCAGTAGCCAAGCCAGCCCCTGTGCTCAAGCGTCTTCACTCTGCACTTCACAACCAGGAGGATGTGGTGGTGCGTGCAGACATGCATCTGTAGGACCTCACACTCAAGCTACGTGCAGCGAGTGCACGTCAGAACACCGCAGACGTCATGGGTTGTCAGACCACTGCAGCAAACGTCAAGAATCTGCACATGCGTCTCGAGGCCGCCGAGTGGACGATGTACGCTGTAGTGTGGATCCGGTCGGACTTGCGCTGACAAGTGGAGGAGGATATATCAAGGGATGCGTGAGCAATGGCAGCCCGTGTAGGATGACCAGTTACAATGGGCGGCACTACTGACAGCCGAGTGGCGGTTGTGTCCACGGCAACCGATGCTCCCACAGCACCCGTTACCTGTGAGGACAACAAGTCATACGAGGAGTGGTCAGACGCGGAGCCGGAGACAGACGTAGAGGACCAGCGCGATGCCGTATTTGCAGTAGCCTGAGGACTAGGGAGGGATGGCCCCTGGACGACGGTAGATGTCCGTGTGTGCAACACGTCGGCAGCGGCTGATGAGCTTGTAGCAGTCACCCTTGTAGGTGCAGCTGTCGTGTAGGACGCAGAGGGAGCTGTAGACCTCCAGCTCATGGCTAACTTGACCAGCGTCGCTGACACCAAGGCGGTTCTAGATGACGACACAGCTACAAACGTCTCAGCTGCAGTTCCTGTACCCGAGCGCCTGCACTTCGCTGTGGACGCGCAGGAGGCAGTCGTGGCTTAAGTGTAGGTGCACTTTGCCGAGCTCCGAGAGGCGAGCACTCGTTGTTACACCGCGGATGTTCCAGCATGACGGGCTACCGAGGAGAGCGTGGAGGAAGTACACATGCGTCTCGAGGTAGCTTAGGGGTCTCTGCAGGATGCATGTTGAGGATGGACAGACCTTCAGTAGCGGGTGGATGATTGGTTATGCACCAAGGTTTGGGAGGAGTCCCACAATGCTGTACGCGCTCTTGATGACAGCGAGGACGCCGTAAAGGCAGATGCACCGATGGATGCCAACGTCCGGCCAGCGGTCGACAGCCGAGTGAAAGGTGTGTCAGCAGCAAGCAGTAGGAGCTCATGCAGTTACAGACGATGCGGATGCCGACGCATTGTCTCGTGCCGACGTCCTGCCAGTAGTTGGCGGCCAGGCTGCAGATGAGTCAACGGCTAATGTACAGGACTCTGGCATGCGCGACGAGGCGGCAAGGCTGCAGGAGGAGGTCGTGGCTCGTGCCGACATGCATGTGATGGAGGTCCACTTTCAGGTTCGTTCCGCGACTGACTACCTCCGTGCCGCATATGCACCCGGCCAGCTAGCTGCCGCAGTAGAGCTCGACAATCTATATGCGCGTCTTGACATTGCAAAGTCTGCATGGCGATGTGCAACTAAGTAGTTTGCAAGCATTCATGCTTGCAAACTACATCACATGCTTTAGCATGTGATGTAGTTGGAGGAGGCCCTCAGCCCTGCACGAGGCACAACAACAGGTGATGCCAATAATGACCACTACGATAGCGACGACGACAACAGTGTTGGCGTCGACAGTGTCGACAACGGTATGGGATGAGGTTACGTGCGTGCACGTCCCACCAGCATCCTTCTCACCCTTGTTGTTGTTATACAGGGGTATGTGGCCATGAGGGAGTGGTGCTCCCTCCTCAGGGGATATGCTGTACACATCTTTCAGCTTTGCTCGTGTTGTGCGGCTCTGCCACACAGGGGGAGTGTTGGCGTGTGGGCCTTCACCGAACGCATCCCTCTGCAGAGCACACAGAGACACTACTTCTCTGTGGTTGACATGGGAGGAGATGGTGACGGTCAAAACTCGCATACCTCGTGGGTTTTGCCAGTATGACGAGGAGACAATTGGAAAAGCTAGGCAGCAGGTTGGGGCAGTAGCGTTGTTGATGCAGCGTGTGGACATCCACGCTCGTTGCTTAAGTCTGCAGTCCCCTCAGTCTGCTTCTATACAGTCTAGGCTTGGATACTCTAGTTTGTTACTCATAAACGCGTGCGCCAGTGTTAACGCCAAAAAGTAGCTGAAAACTGAAAGTGACTGATTAGGAATGAAGAATGAGCAACAATGGGAGACCCCTCCAAGTTCTAGCTCCCCTCCAGCTCTGTAGAGCTTGTCACTCGGCTAACCAGCCAATCAGAAAATAGACCTAGACCTATTTTCTGGCAGGCAGGGTTTTCTCAGTGAGCCCTGCCAGACGGCCGACAGCCCAAAACCCGTTTGTCGTCCGTTTTGCCTGAAAAAAGGACCATACTATAATACTGATGCTGCAAACGCAATCGTGCGGTCAGAAACAGCTAGAAAAATAGTAGCAAATAGTTATGGCTGCCCAAACCCAGGTAATTCCTATGATGGTCCATGATGCCAAACAGTGCCACGCAACATCAGACATGGACCCTAGGCAGAGCATGACGCTGCAGACGCAATGGTACAGTCGGATCCAATGTTGGACGCATGCAGACAGCATCTGCGATGGTAGGGACCGCCGGCAGCCCGACCGCCGAGGAGGCCTGCCGATGGAGCTGAGCACGTTGTCGTAGAGAGGAGGCTCTAGCGAACAACGAGTAGGCCTCAGCGTGCGTCAGCTCCACCGGACGACACTCCAACAGCATCGAGTCTCGCTGTCAATCATCTGCACAGCAATGTACACAAGCCGGGAGGACACAACAGAGCACAATGAGAGATGCGTGAAAACCAACACTCCACCATGACTCATAGGCGTAGTGCACCTGGGCGGGCAGAGGCAATGTCAACAGCCAGACTCCCTTAGGGCACGCAGAGACGCAGGCAGGGACAAAGAGGGAAACTTTTGCGCACACCGAACGAACTCACAACAATCTTGAACTAGTCACGCTTCAGTGCCTTGGTCAAGAAGTCATCCAGCTGCCGTGCACTCTCAACCCATACAATGCTGATGATGCCGTCATGCAACAATGACCGCACATAGTGACACTCAATGTTGATGTGCTTTGTGCGTGTGTGATGCACGCCGTCATTGTCGGCGATGGCCATGGCACTCTCATTGTCACCATGCAACGTGATGGATGCGACGGACTGACGCAACTCGGATAACACACGACGCAACCACACACTCTCACACACGCCTGAGCCAAGGGCCACGTACTCAGCCTCAGCAGTGCTACGTGTAATGCACCCCTGCTTGCCACTGTGCCAGGACACAACCGTGTCGTCAATCAGAAAGATCCAACCTGTGCAACTCTTGCCATCCGGAATTTCGGCCCAGTTACTGTCGGTGTAGCCCATCGCGACAACAGACGGCAGGCGGCAGAACATGAGACCTCGCCGAGGAGTGGAGACAACATAGCGTAGTACTCGGATCGCAGCCTCGAAGTGGAGGTGACACGACTCCTCAAAAATCTTAGCCAGGAGGTTGACGGAGAACGCGATGTCTGGACGTGTCGTCGTCGCCAGGAACATCAGTGACCCGATGACTCACAATTACGTGGTCACATCAACTGGCCCCCCCACCACAGCTAGGTTAGGACTCTTGAGCTTCACCTGACCATGAGGTGGCATGGGTGAAGATAGCCTCGACACGAGGGGCAGGTCCTAAGCAAAGTGAGTGGAGAGGGTCTGCACATAGGCAGCCAGGTGGACGTGCAGGATGCCCTGGAAGTGATCATGCTCGAGCTCCATGCCCAAGAAGACTCGAGCAAACCCAAGATCCTTCATCAGGTAGGCGGTGTGCAGCAGGTCCTTGACACACTGGATGGCAGCCGTGTCTGGCAACGTAATGAGGAGATCGCTGACGTAGACCAGAACAGCGGCGAAGGTTTTGCCTCACGGGCTAACGAACAGTGCGGGGTCAGCGGTGCTGTGCAGGAGGCCACCGCGGAGGAGCGTGCTGCTGATCTCCTGGTTCCAATCACCAAGGCGACTGCTTCATAACATAGAGGGTCTTCTTCAGCCGCCAGACTCTCCCAGTGCTGTCGTGGAAGTCTGGGGGCTGCACCATGTAGAGCTCCTCACCCTCCAGCGAGCCATGGAGGAAAGCGTTGCTCACGCCCATCTGATGCAGCTCCCACCTATGGTGGGCAGCCAGGCTGAAGAGCGCCTGGCTAGTGGAGAGCCAACCAATTGGGGCAAAGATCTGACTGTAATAAACCTCGGGGACCTGGACAAACTCCTTGGTTGTAAGGCGGGCCTTGTACTTGTCCAAGGACCCGTCCAGCTTCCATTTGCGCCGGAAGGCCCACTTGGCAGCGATGGCCTTCCGACCTGGAGGGAGGTCGACGAAGTCATACACGTGCTGCTCCTCAATAGCAGAGAGCTCGTCGGCGTAGGCAGCATCCTAATGTGCAGCCTCAGGAGAGGCTTGAGCCTCACGTAGGGCGGTTGGGTCGTCTGGACGTGCTATGGAGTGGACTGAGAGAGCGTGTGCATGTCGAGCTCCATGTGGGATGTGCGCGAGTGAAGCCATGACAGCATGCCGGTGCTTGTGATGGAGCATGGTGTAGCCTAGTGCAGAGCGCGTGTGAAGGTCTGCAATGATGGCCGGAGTGGTCAGGCCGAGGGCCTTGGTGCCAAGGTCCCCAATCACGACCGTAGGAGTGGAGGAGACATGTGAGGCCATAGGGAGCCGAGGCGCCATAGGACACGATGCGGTGGTCTGCGTGCCCACTGACGGCCTGGTTTCGGAGACCGCCGCCTCGGCCACGCATGTACCGCGGTAGAGTAGGAGATGGCACCGGGTCCGATGGGCTGACAGAGGCGGACGGGGCTGCTAATACGGAAGAACCAGCGAACGCGACAGGGGCTGCTGGCCCGGAGGGACCATCAGGCGCGACTGGAGCTGCTGGCCCAGAGGGGCCAGCGGGCACAACTAGGGCTGCCGGCTCGAAGGGGCCAGCGGGCGCGACTGGGACTTCCAGCCCGGAGGGGCTAGTGGGCACGACTGGGGCTGCTGGCCCAGAGGGGCCAGTGGACACGACTCGGGCTGTTGGCCCGAAGGGGCCGGCGGGCGCGACTTGGGCTGTCGGCCAGGAGGGGCCATTGGGCGCGACTCGGGCTGCTGGCCCGAAGGGGCCAGCGGGCTCGACTGGGCTACAGGCCCGGAGGGGCCAGTGGGCGCGACTGAGCCTGCTGGCCTGGAGGGGCCAGCGGGCGCAACTGGGGCTGCTGGCCTGGAGGGGCCAGCGGACGCGACTAAGGCTGCTAGCCCGGAGGGGCAAGAGGACGCGACTGGGGCTCCTGGCCCAGAGGGGCCAGCGGGCGCGACTGGGGCTGTCAGCTCAAAGGGACTAAGTTATGTGTCACCCAGAAGCGGCAGGACGGAGGACATACTCACCACTCCCCTACACGACGGGAGTGACACAGACGAGCCGAAGCCAATAAGGGAAATAGGTCCTCAAAGAAGAGGGCATCGTGGGATTCGACCATGTAGTATCGGGATGGATCCTAGAAGCGCCAAACCTTAGATTGACGAGAGACACCGAGAAAGGTGCAAGGACGTTCGCGGGGGGCGAGCTTGCCGCCTTGCTGCGGGACGGGCAGCCACACAATGGCCAGGCAGCCCCAGACGCGAGCCGGACGGAGGTCAGCGCGCTGACCGCACCAGTGGTGGTACGACATGGACTGACGGGGCAGGGGTTCGTGGGGAATTCGGTTCCACACCCACTTCATGTGAGCCCGGGCTTCAAAGCAGAAGCGATCAGAGAGACCAGACTCAACCTGCATGGTGCGGACGGCGTCAGGCATAGTGCGGTTCCACTGCTTGGAGACGCCGTTCTGGGCGAGTATGTAGGGTGCTGACGTCTTGTGGTGGACACGGTGGGAAGTGAGGAAAGTCGTGGTCTCGTCCATGAACTCACCACCGCGATCAGGGAGAAAGCGGCAAAACAATCGACCACACTCACGCTCCGTAAGGACAAGCCAGTCCTAAATGGCACGGGCGACATCGCTCTTCTGTCGAAGGCAGGAGACCATGCGGTGGCGAGAGTAGTCGTTAGTGAGGGTGAGGACATATCGGCCACGCTCGCCAACGGACTCAGTGGGGAGAGGACCCATGACATCAGAATGAACCAGGTCTAGAGGGACAGACAAACGCGAGGAGGACTGAGGGTATGTGGACCGGTGCATCTTGCCCTGAGCGTTATCAATGCACTCCATGGGGCACGGCCAAGGGAAGCTGTCCGGGTCGAGGCCCTTGGCCAGCTGGGTACGGAGCATGCTATCGATGGCAGCAGAGTGGACGTGACAAAGGCGGTGGTGCAAGAGGCGGGTGTGCTACAGAGAGAGCGTACTGGTGACAAACACATGGCCTGTGGCGGCCGACGGGGAGGGGACGGAAGGAGGGGAGGACAATCGCCGGACGTGCCATAGGTTGCCACGGGCAGTGGCGTGCAAAACGACAAGACTGGACGAGTGCAACGACACACTGCCAATGCCACGCGACTGCACAACGTCCATGCTTATGCGGTCAAGGGCAGTAACGGACAGGAGGCTGAGCTCAAGACCTGGGGCGAAGAGGAAATCGGTCACGAAGACATCACCGGTAGGACCACGGAAATGAACGACGCCGACGTCGCAAACAGGTACCACTTGTTCGGAGCCCGTCCGGACACCGGATACATCGCCAACAGGACTAAGCATGCTAAAGGCCTCACAAGAGGCCGTCATGAGATGCGTGGCCCCGGAGTCGATGATCCAGGTCTCGGCAGGGTCCTGGACCGGAGTCGCCACATCACTAACAGTCACATGGCAGCAAGCGAGAGACGAACAAAAAAAAACAAAGGGAAAAAAAATCCCCCATTCCACCAGCAACCTTGCCGCGGGTGTAGCAACCGCCACGGTCACCATAATAGCCACAGCAGCTGCAGCAGCATGCAGTAGCAGTAGCAGCAATAACAATAGCAGTAGTAACAGAAGCCATAGCAATAGCAGCAGCAAGCAATGGCAGCGATAGTGGCAGCAGCAACAGCAGCCGTTGTAGCCGCACAGCAACGGCCCTAGCAACGGCCGCTGCTGAAGTCAATAGTGGCCCCAGCAACGGCCACTGCTCATGTCACTGCTAATGTCATCAACACAACAAAAAAGCAAGAAGGGGAGAAGAAACTCTATAGCAGCGGCCCTGGAGATAACGTGGCAGTAGTTGTTGACGTCAGACGTTCTAGGTTGATGTAACTGCTGACATCAGCAGCACACAAAACAAAAGGAGCCACAAAACCCACCATGGCTAACAGCCCCAGTGGGGAGGGGTCCTCCTCTGTTGGGGGGACCCCCAGCCCCCCTTTCTTGTAGCAGTTGCGGTAGCTGCAGCAGCAACAGCCCGCAGGCTTCGTCGCTTACGCCTCTGACTCCCTGGTTGTCATTCAGCAACAGCTCGCCGCCTTGACGTAGCAATTCACAGAGCTACAAGCATTGGCCTCACAGACTCATACTAGTGCCCCGCCGCCTTTCACTCCTCCTGGGCACGCCAGCCCCGTTGTGTCTATTGCCACGCATTACCTGGTGCAGCAACAGACTCGGCGCCAGCGGCAGACAGTGACCTCCGTCCCTGACCCCACTCTGGGCGCCAGCCAGAGGCAAAAGGACTTTGAGACGCCGCCCCCGCCGCTTCAAGCCATCGAGCAGTTCCGGAGCTGGGAACTCAGCTTTCTCATCTGGGCGCAAGGTGAGGGCTTGTGGGCATACTACACCCTTCCGTATGCCTCCACCCAGGCCGACCAGCTCTATGACAATGGTCGTGACGTACGCGTCCTCGTCCCCGTCGCTCCTCCGGCATTCCACCTAGCCCTAGAGCCCTTTCTCGGTGACTTCACCATTGTCGGTATCCCAGACCCTGCAGCCGCATGGCATGTCCTCACCCGTCCCCATCACCTATCCAACGAGGCTGAGACCAACCGTTTGCTGCGGGAGTTCAACTCCCTGCACATGGGGGAGACGGAGACAGTAACCGCTTACTGGCAGCGAGCTGAGGACATCCTCCGTCGCCTAGACAAATGTGCTCCACCCCCTCTGGTCGCGCTCTTCACCGTCAAGCGCGGTGCAACCGACGCGTACGTGGATGTCTTCGTGCACTACTCCCATGATATCCTCTCCACCATGGTAGCCCAAGGCACCCTCATGCCCTGAGCATACAAGCTCTTCCTCAGGATTGAGGAAGCTTGTCTGGAGTCCCGCCTCCAGCGGACAGAGGCCCTCGCCTCCCATGCCGTGGCTTCTGTCGCCGTCGCTTCCCCTGTAGCAGCTATCTCCACCGGCTCCTCGCAGCCGGGGAAGAAGAAGAAACGGAGCAAGAAGGGCAAGGGTCGGCAGTAGCAGCAACAGCAGTCAACTGGGTACAGCGGTGGTGGCTCGGTCTGCCACAACTCTGGCCAGCCTGAGCACGGGTGTTGATGCAGCGTGCGGACTTCCGCGCTCGTTGCTTAAGTCTCCTGCCCCCTCAGTTTGCTGCTCTAAAGTCTAAGTCTCGATGCTCTGGGTTTGTTACTCAGAAATGCGCGTGACAGTGTTAGCGCCAAAAAGCAGTTGAAAACAAAAAGTGGCTATTTAGGAATGAAGAATGAGCAACAATGGGAGACCCCTCCAACTTGTAGCTTCCCCCCAGCTCTGTAGAGCTTGTTACTCAGTTAACCAGCCAATCAGAAAATAGACCTAGACCTATTTTTTGGCAGGCAGGGTTTTCTCGGTGAACCCTGCTAGACGGCCGACAGCCCAAAACCCAGGCATCATTCGTTTTGCCTGAAAACTGGACCATACCATAATACCAATGCTGCAAACGCAGTCGTGCGGTCAGAAACAGCTAGAAAAAAAGTAGCAAAGAGTTATGGCTTCCCGACCCCATGCAGTGCCTGTGACGGTCCATGAAGCCAAACAGTGCCACGCAACATAAGACATGGACCCTAGGCATAGCATGACACTGCAGACGCAATGGTACAGTCCGTTCCAGCAGCTCGCAGCAGTAGCAACAGCAGCGGCAGCGAGCAGCAGCCGACTACAGCAGCAGCAGCGAGCACCATCCAATAGCAACCAGCAGCGGCAGCTGTTGCTCGCAACCCGCAGCTCGTCGCGAGCGACGGGCTGCAAGCGCTGAGCCCGTTGCTCGTAGCGAGCAGCGGGCTCTCTCCGGGCACGTCGCCGCAGAGAGGAGGCTCCAACGAATTGCGAGTAGGCCTCAGCGTGCGTCGGCTCCATCGGACGACACTCCAACAGCGTCCAGTCTCGCCGTCAATCATCTGCACACCGATTTACACAATCCGGGAGGACACAATAGAGCACAATGAGAGATCCGCAAAAACCAACAGAGACCTAGCACCTTGAGACCGTCATGTACTTCTTATGCAGATGTGGGTGTGCCACGCTACAGGTGTCGCATTGCCGGGCTCTATGGCCCAAGGGGAGTGTTGTCATGTGGCCTTTGAGTTGATGCCGCTTCACACAGTGTCTGTAGCACCACAGGTCTTTTAGAGATCCGGAGACTAGTTTATCACCAACGACATTGCCGATGTGATGAATTTACTGGTTCAAGCGTGTGGGTGTGTAGCTGCTAGAGTTTTCTCGGTGGTCAAGACCCGGGCACACGGAGACATGTTCCGGGGTCACGAGGCTTTCTGAGGTTATGCTGGTCGAGACCCGCGCACCTGGTGGGTCATACCGGTGCGATGTGGAGACCCAGAGCCTTGAACCAGTGTGTGCGTGTCCAGAACTCATGACGTGTTGCCCTGCGCTTAGTTTTGTACCTTGCTCGTCGGTCGAGACCCAGTCACTAGGAGACGTGTTCCGGGGTCACGAGGAGACCTGCCTTGCACTTTATAGATGTGTCCAACTCGTGCTGGTCGTTCTAGTTCAAACGACGTGTCGTTTTGACGCCTTTGCAGGTGGTTACGACCAAGCGCGTGTTTTAGCCTCAGCGGGGCCATTCTGGCATTTTGCGTAGTTTTGCGCAAGTTGCGCATGGTGCACAGCCAAACGCGCCCTTGGCTACAACTCTCCGTCTCTCATCTCCCACTCATTAAGGGGGGAGGGCCGGGGGGCTGGAGGATCTTCCCTATCCTAGTTTGTTGTTGTAAAACTCTCATGCATTTATGGATTGTTGTTACTATCTCTGATACAAACTTTGCAAATGCTCCTGCGACATGACCCACGAGGCATTTTCCTTGACCTTACACGCTCGTTATGATGGCCGTGATACTGTCACTCCATTTGTCGCGCTATTTCTTGGAATCGCAAACAGTCCACAGCCCCAAAGTTGCTGACCTGGAGACAACAGTCCAGCCGGACGTTGAATGAACACTTTGCTTCAAAACCTCTTCGCCTAATGTCTATCAGGACATGGACGTCACATCGGCATTTTGTGAATTCTCCAAATCCAAGAAAGACAAATTCACTCAAATGCTTATTCAAGCCATGACAATTTCGAAACGCATGCACTACCGGACAAAAAATGGCCTCTTGTCCCTCAAGTGTTGTCCCTCAAAAGCATTTTGCCGCCAGACTAGTCTCCTCCATCATCCATGGCTGCCTTGGGACCGCCTTTTTGGACATTATTTGTGCCATCGCCATCGAAGTACTCTCCCCCACCTGGGGCACCGCTACCTCCAGAGGAAGGCATATCACCGCCGCCCCATTGCCCCCTCCCCATGCCGCCACCTCCGCCGACGCCGCCACCACCATCCCAGCCCATGCCACCACCGCCTGCACCCATGCCCATGCCCATGCTACCACCACCAGGCATCCCGCTTGCCATAGCCCCTCCCATGCCACCACCAACGATGCCCATGCCTCCAGCACCCATGGCGCCTGTTCCTCCCATACCCATACCCATGCCCATGCCGCCGCCCTCCATCATACCCATGGCTCCGGCGCCCATGCCGCCCATGGCCCCGGGGCCACCTGCCCCACCAACCATACCTCCCCCGCCGCCTCGTCCTAGGAAGGCCGGATTGATGTGAGGAGCAACTCCCGGTATGCCCATCCCTGAGAAGTTCGCCATGCTGGCGTTGCTGGGCCCTGCGGGGCCGCCAGCCCCGCCCATCTGCCCGTATCCTGGCCCCCCTCCTGACCTGGGCGCGTATCCCCCGCCTCCACTCATGTAACCGCCACCCCGCCCTCCTCCTCCCAGTGCATTCCCTTGTCCAGAATAGGACGAATCAAACCCCCCCCCACCACCGCCACCACCACCACCACCGCCACCACTGTACCCCATGCCGTTTCCTGCCATGCCACCCCCAGGCATCCCGCCACCCATGCCACCTCCACCAACCCCACCACTCCTGCCCCTGCCCATCATCCCTCCGCCAGCACCGCCCCTTCCTCGACCGCCGTCCATCATCCCCCCGCCCCTCGGACCAACACCAGAGCCTCCCATCCGCCCACCACCCATGGGCCCGGCCCTTCCGCCTCCACTTCCATAGCCACCTCCACCGCCTCGCACACCACCAGCCCCACCCACACCAGGTCCCCCACCTCCTCCTCCACTTCCTCCACCCATCCCTCCTCCGCCTCCCACTCCACCTCCGCCCCCACCCACCGGCCCTCCTCCTCCTCCTCCTCCTCCACCCCCAACAGGCCCACCCATCCCACCTCCATCCCTCCTCACCCCGAGTCCTGGGCCGGGGGG
>SZWC01003383.1:56240-72419 GCA_023375785.1 Penium margaritaceum
AGGAGGAGGAGGAGGAGGAGGAGGAGGAGGAGGAGGGCGAGTGCAATGGCGGACAGGAGGCTGTGCTGTGCTGTGCTATGCTGCGCTGTGGTGTGCTGTGCTGTGCTCTGCTGCAGAGCCAGCCACTACGAGTGGCACAAGCAGGCCTTGACAGCAAAAACAGCCCACAACAAGACAGACAGTGTCCACACACACAGAGTGCTCAGAGAGCTGCAACGGACGGCGGGCCGCTGTCCAAGGACCAGATGTTTTCTCGTCTCTCCTACGGCCACCACCCCCCGCAGACGTTCACCCACACACGTTGTGACTGTTGCGATGTCTCTTCACAAGGTTTTATGTTCCTCTTGTTTTGGCTGCCTCGAGAGTAGGTCATCAAGTCCACCCCCTCCACTTCTCCATGGAGGGTAGGTTGGGCGGCGCGACAGGGCAGGCAGCACCACGGGCTGAGGGGCGCTACCATATCGTCAACCATGGGTTGGGAAAGGTAAGACCCGTTGAGAGGTCGTCGAACACCCTCCGCCTCTCCCTCCTCCTCGCCGGGGCTCACGCCGCGAACCAATGCCGTCGCCTGGTTCTGGGCCAGTAGCAGTCCGGAGGGGAGTTCGACCTATGATCCGCAAATTATTCTCTCTTCTCCCGTGGCCTTGACCGAGTGAGATGAGGGGGCTATACCAGAAAAGAACAAGCCTGGGGAGTACAACCAGTCTGAAGGGAGGTAAAACTCAATTAATGGGTCAATACGCGGATTTTTCTAGAAAAAAAATCATAAATGGCTGTATTTTTCAATTTTAATTACCAAATATTTTGAAAAATGGTAATGGCAAGTAAATTCTAGCTTCAACCGGAAGTCGTTAAGGAAGCAATGTTGTTTCCTCCAAAGGCGAGGGGCTTGGGTAGGCCCAACCCTAAAAAAAATAATAATAATAATAATAATAATCACCAAGGATACACCAAGAAAATTTGAAATTTATTGGTTAAACCTTTGTTACAAGAAGTTCCAGCATCTTCAGCGAGGAGATTGAAAAGATGGAAGAAAAGAGGATTCAAATTCCCTCATGCAACGTTCTCAGTCAAAGGAATAAAATACGAAAAAAAAATCTAATGTCCTCTTCATCACACTATGGGCAATCACTTGGTCCATGGAGAGAGAAGGACAAAGCAAAGGAATCATACGCAAGAAGATTTTTCTTCTTCATACTCTTAGGGTCTCATATCTGAACGAAAAGGTTCATGCTTTGTTCAAATGGAGCCCTTTTCAAAGGCAATGGCAGGGCATCTTTCTGTCAAAATCTTCTCATGACTAGGGTAAGGTTTTGGAATGGGGTCATATATCCAAGTTGCCATGTATTTGCCATGCACTTATCCGGTCTGTCAAGCGAGAATGGTGACGAGGCCATGTACCTGTTTCATTAGCGCATGTCTAGTTAATGTCGAGGAGGCATTCTGATGTCTACTTTGTGCCGACTTTAACCAGCTAATGCATTGAAGACTATTACCCTAGAAGTTGTTTATCCTACATGCCGAACAAAAGGCCGACTCCCCGCGAACAGCGAATCGTATGTGGCTGAATAAGGTAAGCAATCCTTCCATCCGATTTCGCATCAAAGCAATCACTAAAGAAAAACAGCAACAGACAAATATGGAAAGAAACTGAACTCGCGGCAAATCATGCTATGACATCATTGTTTCTCATTTGCACGTTTGCTCGTTAGTTGTTTCAAATGGGTTTTCAAGCATTTCACCGAGCCTCTTTGCAGCCACGTTCGTGCTAACATTGTGTCTGCGTTACCCTGGTGGGCTCGCCGATGGGAAGCGTTTAGCCGCGGGATAGAAAAATCGGCAAATATCAAACTACCAATCGCCTTTATTGGTGACCCCATCGGTGTAACGCGGACACTTGATTTGAGACTCTTGATTGGGACTCTGCCTGAATGGTAAGTCAACATGATTTTTGCCTTAAGAGTTTTTGGTCGCTTTGGTGATTTACATGTGGCAAGTAGGCATCTGACAGTATGGCACCTCAATTCCAGGCTTCTCTGGTACACCAGGATCTGTTCGAGCATCACGGATAGTGAAGGAAAGGCGGGCGTGACCCCGGGTCAAAGGTAGGGTCAAACAAGGCACCTCGTGTACATTTATCCTTTGGAATGACAAGTTGTGATTTAAACGAACCATGCTCCAAGTATGTAGATTAATGGCAAAATGCTCCCGTTTGGCCTCCTAATGTCATTTTGATCCCGATTTTGCGTCGACGTGATGCCACATGCATGCCTCGTCAGACTGATGACATCAGCATCATGGCCATCAAATACTCACAAACCTCTCTTTTGAGGGGTTTATGGTTGTTCTAAGGGGTAGCTTGCGTGCGGTTTGCATGGGGGGGGGGGGGTCCGAGACTCCCCATGCATTCAAAGGGAACCTGCTAGTCATTGCTTTTGCAAGGCCTTGCAAGAGCCCGCGCAAAACTGAAACCCTAAAGCCCCGAATGTGATTTGGGGTGTGGTTCTATTGGGATTTGCATGTAAAAACGAGAGAGGTTATGTGTCCCACAAAAAAAAACGAGCGTTTCCACTCGATCATGATTCTTGCTTGGAAACGATGACCCCATGAGGAGCGACAGCAACCCACGAGGAGAATCTATGTTTCTTTGGTTTTTTTAATTCAAGGGGAAACATTCTGTCCCTTTGTTGTCCAAAGTGGGGGCATAGGACCCTAAACTTTTTAGCTTGTAGTAGGCGGATTTGAATGAGTCATGGAATGGAAGATTAGAATACGAAGTTAGGGGTATGGGGCCTGGCCGAAGGCCAGGTGATATGAGTTTTCAACCAGAAAAATACATCGATGACTACCAAAAGATGTGGATGTGTGACTACAGTCATCGATTTGTGGAGTTTTTGGGCCACATCATCAACAGAAGACTTGTCATCGTGGCCCATGAAAAAGACAGTCACTAATGGGCCAACTCNTTTGGTTTTTTTAATTCAAGGGGGAACATTCTGTCCCTTTGTTGTCCAAAGTGGGGGCATAGGACCAATTATGCCCCTAAACTTTTTAGCTTGTAGTAGGCGGATTTGAATGAGTCATGGAATGGAAGATTAGAATACGAAGTTAGGGGTATGGGGCCTGGCCGAAGGCCAGGTGATATGAGTTTTCAACCAGAAAAATACATCGATGACTACCAAAAGATGTGGATGTGTGACTACAGTCATCGATTTGTGGAGTTTTTGGGCCACATCATCAACAGAAGACTTGTCATCGTGGCCCATGAAAAAGACAGTCACTAATGGGCCAACTCTCGCAAACTTCCCAACTTCCATGTGTCCTTCACAATTACTACTGACAATATGTACAAGATTATTCCAATGTTTCACTACCTCTCTCCGATCTCACTTGAAAAACCCACCAAGCGGACTAAAATAGATAGCAAAAAAGAATCCTTCAACTTTTCAAGAACGTTCTGACCTCGTCGCTAGCCTTAGGATTGGAAAAGCCAACGGTGGAGCACGTCATGGCCACAAATGCACCAGATTATGCAATCACAGCCGTTCACCTCCAAGAAAACGATGGCAAAGAACATTTGACTGTGTATATTTCAACAAACGTATGCAGGCCAGAGCTGAATTACACAATGCATGAGAAAGAAATGTTTGCCGTCGTGCTAGCATTCAAGGCATGGCGTTGCTACCTTGAATTCAGAGGATATGTCACGGCTGCTCCTATTGTAGCCAATGTCAACATTGCAACCAGCTGCTGCGTTAGGCTCCTGACCCCTATTTTCTAGGAGTCCCTCATTTCTTTTCCCTCTTCTTCTTCTTCTTCCGCAGCTGTCCGCTTCGCGTCATGGAACGGGTCTTGTGGTATTGAGAATCAAATGAGGAGTTGCTGACGAGCGACCCAATCTCGGTGTGCTCGTCACTACTGGACCGGTGGTGGTGAGCTGTCCCGCATCTACCACTGTGCTGCTTCCTCTTGTATCAACAACATGTCGATACATTTGCAACTGATGAGCTCTTTCTTTGAACTCTCCTGCCATGGACACTTACAACATCACTGCTACTCTTGCAAGTCGTTGGCTGGCTTCTCCTTGGCTGCCTGTTGTGTCGGCATTGCATGTTGCTATCACGTTGGGTCCGTAAAAGCTTCCCTACTTAACTTGAATTTCGACGACTAAGCAGTCACATAATTTTTTCGTTCAGTTTTTTGACCTTTTGGAATTATTTTGGGTACATCAATAATTTTTCCATTTGTTTAGAGCCTATAGCTTAAACTCATTGACCAGTCCGGTTCAATTTTGCTTTCATCGAGTCGCGGGATCTCACACTTTCCTCCAAAAATGTTAACGGATGTGTAGCCTTACGATGTAGCCTCGGCACTGCAGGCTTGTCGCCTGCGTAAAAAATTTCAACGCACAGCGGCTCGTCTGGTGCTGTCTGGGCTACTCATGCACGCCATGGATATCTGTCAACTTGTCCCTCAGCAGTCAGCAGTTGTCACACTCTTGGTCCCCCACCATGGACTGGTTCCTCACCAAAGTTACTCTGGAGGAGCGTAGCCGCCGCCTTGCCCAAGCCACCAGGCATGGGCCACCATCCTGTGCACTAGTACCCAAGCTACCATTTGGCCGTGTACGCAAGCATGTTGCGCTGACGTTCGATGACTCTGAGGCATCCCCTGCACCCTCTCCGCGTGCGTACTCGGTGTACGTGTCCCACCCCTGTGCACCTCCACTTCCGTCTCCACTGTCCCTTCCCTCAACCATTGCCCTCGTCATCTGCGAGCCAAGTGAGCACACCCGCAACGACGATGATGCAACGACATGCCGGCCTACAGCTCCACGCGTGTGGAACTACAGCCCAGGAGCCGGTCCTTCGTGTCTTCCCTGAGAAAGGGAAGCATCTGACGCATCACCATCGCGTCTGGAGGCTGTGGCTGGCCATGCAACCACAAAGACGACGCGCAAGGCAAAAAAGGCAAATGGAGGGCCGACTCGCTTGAGAAGCAGCAGGAGATGCTACCAGCCCGTGTCAGGACCCGTTCGGCATTGCTCGTCATCAGCGACGGCCTGCTCCCATCTGGAAACACCCCTCATCTGAGGCCTGAGTTTGGTCTCAAACCTCCACCACCCTCGGACGAAAACGGCAGTGATTCTACGACGTCTGCGAGCAATGAAGGGCAGAGCAATGATGACTCTACAGACACTGAATGTGTGAAGTTTTCTCTCTTGTAGTCCACGATGATAGAGAGGACGTTGTCCACCGGTTCCTCTGGAAAAAGGCATGGGCCCTACTGCGATTGTTTCTCCATTGGCCACTTTTCCACCATCTACAAAGCTGTCAAATCGCAGCCGTCGATCTACGCAGCAGTGAAGAACCACAAGCGTGCCTACCGCACCCCAAACAGCTACTCCGTGTTCAATTGTTTGGCGCCGAGCACTGTGAAAGGCTGGTTCATGGAGGGAAGAAAAGGAGTCCTGAAGAAGCAGTACGAGGCAACAATGAGTGTTCCACCGCCGCTGCACCATCGGCACCCATCTCCAACCACAAGCGGAAGCATGGCTACCGCAAAAAGTGCGCATGGCTCGCGGACAAGCCGGACATCATGCAGGAAATGAAGACCCGGCTCGAAGCTGCACGATCCGCGGGGTATGCCCTCAACACAAAGCTGATCCGCCATGAGATTCGTGGCATCATCGCCCTGCACGCACCGGACGAGCTGGCGGAGATGGGTCTGCACGCCTTCTCGCGGTCATGGGTGTGCAGATTTGTGCACAAGGAGCTTGGGTGGTCATGGCACTCTGCCATAACCGCTGCGCAAAAAGTTCCTGCGGATTGGGAGGAACTCGTGCTCACCATGCATCACCGTGCAGCGTGCATGGTGAAACTTTATGGAGTGGTGCCGTTTCTCGTAGTAAATGTGGACCACACCGGCAGTCATCTCATGCCAAGCGCAACTCACACTTTCACACCATGCGGTCATGACGAAGTTGGGATCGTGAGCTTGGAAGACAAGTGCCAGATTACGGCCGTGGTGACATCATCGATGACAGGAGAGCTACTCCCGATGTAGCTCATTTTCGGCGGGAAGACTGCCTGTTGCCTGCCGCATGGCCCGCACGCCAAAAATCGGGTGGAACAGGGTTGGCATCTGACGCACATCCCCACGCACAGGGCGAACGCTGACACGACACGTGACTGGTCAGGATGATCGTGTATCCGTACTAAAAAAAATGCCGCGCTTTAAATGTCCGCGAGGGTGAGGTGAACGTGCTGGTTGTGCTTGACACTTGGCATCCGCAGTGCAGCGGATCCTTCCAGGAGTCGTTGGGAATCGATTTCCCCTACCTGCACACAGCGTACATCCGTCCAGGATGTACACCAAAAGCGCAGCTCGCGGATGTCAGAATCACCCGTCTACTGAAGAACAAACTGGAGGAGTCGTTCTCACAGTGGGTTGTGGACAGGTCACGCGATGGCGGAAGTATGCAGCTGGAGATGCAGGTGGTAAAGGGGGCAGCCTACGGCTGGCTGTACGTCCGCAACGCTGAACTGATGGTCAAGAACGCGTGGGCCCGTGCCAACATCCCACGCGTCTTTGACCCTGGTTTCCAGAAGGAAGTAGCCCCTTTTGCAGGCACATTGCTGTTCCACACTGATGTGCCCGAGGAGGATGATGTTGTAGTTTAGTTTCTCTTGCATTCAATGTACTTTCCACGTGTGTGCTCACTGTTTCGCTCTTTCATTCAAGTACATGTGGACAAAAGTTGCGTGTTGTGTGATTTTAGCGAGAGCCGAACATGTGTCGTGTATAAAACATTCTATGCAACGAACACACACTCCATGGATTGCAAAAAGAACAAAATGTGAACTACACCGATGATTTCACCTTTTACAGTTTTGAAGTTAATTGTGGAATTTTTTTAAATTCGAGCAGCCACCAATTTTTACGAAGATCACATACCAAGAGAACATTAATATCGAAATCCAAGTTAAGTAGGGTAATGAGGAGTCAGCTTGTCACGCGCATTGAGGCTCATGTGAACCTCTGTCGGCTGCCGAAGACATGTCCACCTTAGCTGCTTTGCTGCATCATGAGTATTTAGCTGCTGGGTTGTCTTCTATTGGATGGAGCATGAGACCTCCGTCTGGGATGCGGAGCCGCTGTCCGCTTCATATGTCAGCTTGTGGACGTTTGGCGAGGCGTCCAACCCTGTGAACACTAGTGCCAACACTTCTTTCTCAAGTAGGCACTGTCGTTGCAACTGTTGCTTGCCGCTGCCAGGCTGTTGGTGGCTGTGTGGTTTGTTGGTCACTACTCCACCCTCCATGAGCTTCTGCAAGACGGCTGCTTGTCTTGGCTCTCTAGCAACCTCGGTTGTTGCCGATGGCATCACTGCTTGCAACTCGCAACGCAATGCATGGAATCTTGCCGACCCTTGTGACATCATCGCATGGGTATTTGCGAAGTTTCGCTGCTTGTCGTCAGCTGCTGCTTGTGGCACTTGAAAGCCTCGTGGCACCGTTGCATTCTTTGACTGTTGCAATGGTGCTGTTGTGGATGCTTCGAGGGATACCACAATGGTCTGCGCACTTCTTTCATGAGCAGATGAAGCTGACTTTGTCTACTGAGGACAGATAGACTCTGGCATGTCTGGGGAAGAACTTAGCTCTGGCAGATGTGCAGATGGCTGATGTGACGTTGACGAAGCCTCATTCAGTTGCAAGGCCTCATTCTATCGTTGGATCTGCGTCACCTGACCTTCAAGTTGAGCTTCCTGGGCAGCTAGCAACTCACAGGTATGCCGCTCCCATTGGCAAAGGAGCTGCTGCTTACCAATCTGCTGCAGTTGCTCTATGCTTTCATGCTTCCATGCTTGCTTCCCAGCTTTCTCAAGCTGACCTGTATCAAGGAGTGGTGGTGCGAGTGCCACGGATGGCACCTTCGTTATAGCGTGCTGTGGCTGAACCATGCAAAGTTGTATCATGCCTGACATTGTAGGTTATATCACTGGCATCTGCATTGTCATGAGAGCTTGAGGCATGAATAATGCCACATCTACCTGAAAAACTGTAGTAGTCGATGACGACGGTAGTTGTGCCAATTGAAGCTGATGTTGAAGATGCATCTGATGCTGAATCTGGGACAACTCCTGCTGAAGCTGTGGACGATCAGCTTCAAAACTCGTGCGATCCTCTTTGGAAGGCAAGAGGGCAAGAAACCTGTCAATCAACTGCTACTACAAGGCTTCATTTACACGTACGTTGTCTCGGCGTGCACTTGTCCGAAGCGCTTCCTCTCTTGAGCGTTATGCCTTCTCAGCTAAGGCTTGCTCTCTTCTTGGACCGCATCCTTGGTCCATGGACAAGCTTGATGTTGGGAGGTCATTCAACTGTTAAGAGTCCATGTGTAGGCTCTCAATATTGAGGTCGCTGAAAGCGTCCTGAATGACTCCATGTGTGCAGGGTCGCCACGTCACGCGCTCACCCTGCCACTTGTGAATGATGACAGTCGTTGTCATCCTTCCACGCTTGATCTATAACTGCTACTTTTTGCTGACGGCACGGGTCTTCTGCTCCAATCGCATGTTGAGCATGCCCAGATGTCCTTGTGCTCTGATACCATGTTGGGTTCTTGAGGAGCCTACAGTGACAAAGTCACCGCGTGCTCTCATGCAGCAAGGGGGTCTTGCTGTTGTCCAGGATCTCTGTGCCCAGCAAGCAAGCCCCGTAGTGCAATGTGTGGAAGCGGAAGACTTGGATTGAAACTTGTAGTTAAAAACGGCTATCAAGTACAAGTATGGTATAAGGAAATCACGGCAAAACACAACTCAGCTCAATGCTCTGACACAACCTACCCCATTAATGGGCGCAACACCTTGCTAGGCCGTCAGGGCTGTCGTTGCAAGGGTCTCAGCACTGTCACCATGCTTTCAGGTGAGATGGCCTCCAGGTTGTCACGGCAGCCTCCTCTCCACGCTGGCAGCCACTGCCAGACATACTGGGTCGTTAGACGACTTTTGAACCTCCTAACTGAGTTGGCAGAGTGTTGCTAGGCTTACTAGATCGACAGAGGGGAACTCCAGCAAGACACACAGCTTGTAGAACCTCCTAACCAGGCTGAGAGAGTACTGCCAAACACACTGGGTCGACAGAGGGAGAATCCAACACAATCCGAATTTCCAGACAAAATTAGCTCCGTAAAGCAGAGCTAAGATTAGACACTAACTCTGGGCTCTCACGCCTAGACACAACTCCTGGCCCATAGATGGGTAACGTCAAGCAAGATAGCTCAAGCTAGGCAGCTTGAGTCTTGCAAGTAGTCTGGCCACCATAGCGAGGTAGTTAGGCCTTCAGGTAGTCAGGGGCGTCCTCCTGCCCAGGCTCGCAGACCGCTGCCAAGCTTACTGGGGTCTTGAGATGAGAGCTACTGCAGAGTCTTGGTCTGCGGCGTTGTCTAGCAGAGATGGACTGCTCGTCCAGTTTCTGTTGGAGTTGTTGGAGTTTTCACTAGAGTTACTGAATGGACTGAGTCCTGTCTGCTTTTAAACTGAGATCCTGACAAGTTGACCAGCTGTCCTATGCCTAGAGGAAACTTTCGGCGTCAAGGTCATAGCTTCCTCATGAAGGAATCTTCCCTGTCCAAGGCACGCAGCTTCCTCTTTAAGGAAGCTTCCTGAATGCTGGCAACTTGGCCGTAGTCCCAGCTGCTGAGTCGTGCATGTTGCCGCTGACGCAGGGCAGTCCCCACACTTGGCTCCGCATGCAGCTACTGAGTCGTGCATATAGTAGCTGATGCAGCTGCTGAGTCGTGCATGTGGTAGTTGATGCAATGCTGAGTCATGCATGCACCACCCAATGCAGAGTGGTCCCTGCTCTAGAGATCTGCTTGCATATGCTGATGCAAGTGGTCCTAGTAGTCCAGTGAAGTGTAGCCCCACCCTGACTGGTCTGGGTCAAGTACCCTGTAGTGCTTGCTTGCACTGTGCAGCTGTTGACCAAGCTGGGCCAGCAGGCATGCACAGCCCTATTGTGCATGCAGCATTCAAAGATATAGGCTCATTCCCCCCCGTTGGACCTAGATACCAGAACTTCATCTAGCATGTACAGAAGAAAACTCCTGGTCAAGCCGCACTCGGGTATTTATGGATAAAAATCTCTAACTTCGTGTACAAAACTCCGATTGTCAATCTGACTGCGCCACGTCAAAGCTGTCGCTTAGCCTAGTTATCGCTTACTCTAACAGCTTTCACCTAAATGATACATGGGGCCGATATTTCTACAACATAAGGCGACTCCTCCATTTGTACCAATGTCTAGCCATGGTTTAGAAGATTGGCGTGATTCGAGTTGCTAAATCACATAGTACATTGTGAAAACGTGGATCGAGCCAAGTAGCTTGACCAACGATACGCCAATCATTTCTGTGAAGAGAAGGATGATGCTTCACGCATGTGCGTCGACCATTGGCCCTGAACAAGGTGATTCTGAAAAATCAAGTCCCCTTACCATAGACTAAGGTCGTGTTTGATCAACTCAAGGCAGAGATGCCTTTTTGGTTTCCGATCTATTGCACAAGTACCCTACTACTCCTCAATTTTGATGACCTAATTCTTGTGAGTTTAGTGTTCCTTGAGTTTTGTTCAATTGACTTTAGTTCAAATCAGATCGGTAGTTCCTTGATTTCTTTGGTAAGATGAGGGTTGGATCCTTCAAATTGACAACACATTGAACATAATTCCTTCATGATTCTTGATTTCAACAATAGTCATCCGTTAAACTTTGAGCAGACGTGCCTTTTTCCACGATCAATGTCCGTAAGGGCAACGAGAGTTTTCTTCTCCCTATCGACACCTGGTGTGAAATCCTATTCTTTTGTCTGCTAGTGCCATGACTTGATTGCTTTCTGAATCTCTCATTTCACACGTTCAATTCTGCAAGTGGGTTTTCTTTCTGTTTGATTTGCATGTCATTGTGAACTTGACTATTATTTGCCGAACTTGGTCTTCGGACGAATGGAGCAAGTGCACCTGCAAAAAAGACACCACCCTAAACTAGAAATAAGGGAGAAGCCAGAGAAAATAAGTTCCATGTTCTTAGAATTCAATTAATAGCAATTGGAATCAAATGGGTGAATCCATGAAATTGATGATAAGGAAACATTTGACAAATTTGGATGACTATGTGTGCGGGCGAATAAATCCGAACTGCTTAGTCTGCGACTCGCCTAGAAGCAAATTGACGGGTTCAAATCAGGACCATGGTTGGTGTTTCCTTCGGATGCTAGTGTGTAGAAAATGTCGCCTTTGGATTACTACATCCCCTTTGTGCCTAGGGCCAAGCCGCAGGCATACGAAGACCCACTATCGTTGGAATCCACTATTGCATGTACAAGTTTAATGACCAGGTGAGCAGCGACGATATTTGATTGCGATCTTTGCATTTTCTCTACACACTCAACGGTACTTCGCTTAGACTGAGCCTTAATTCTTTCATTTCAACAAACACTGCCAAAACTATCGTAACCATGAGAAACATTGAAGCAAAGTTTGTGCGGCATTCGCGACCACGATAAACCCCTAAGAGCCTTTTGCTTATCCTTGCGCTAAGCGTCCAACAGCAAAAAAATGGTAGCAAGTACCAAACGTCGACTCTAATTTGCCTGCGATGGGTGTAATTCCTTTTTTATTCTTCATCCCCTTTTGTGATGGAACTTGTTTTTTTCGTCTATTGGTGACATGTATAGGAATGCATTACGCTCTCCCACGTTCTTGCTTAACAAGTCTCCATGCGTGATTTTGACGGCCATCAACGAGATCATTTCTTGCTCTCACAAGGACATCCGATGGGAAGGTGCTCCCAACACAAGCCTCGCCGAAGAACTAGGAAGCGATGCGGCATCATCCACATATGAATTCCAACGAGAGGCAGTGCGCGTAAAGACAAGGGTCAAACAGGGAACCTCTCGCAAATTCATCCTACACACACACACACACACACACACACACACACACACACACACACACACACACACACACACACACACACACACACACACACACACACACACACACACACACACACACACACACACACACACACACACATCTATATATGTATATATATATATATAACATAGAATTTAAAATCGCCCCACATCCTTAGATGTCCTTGTGCTCCACACTTCATTGCTGTGAACCATCCAAGTTCCGTTTAACAGTTCCGACACTTCTTAGGAAAAATTGTGGCTAAGGACCAAGAAAAGAGGTTCCCACCATGTCCAAATTTCAAGTTGGCATACCCGCACCTTCTCAATTAGGAATGGCATCCCTATCGTTGCTTAACTTAAGAGCTGCTACATCCATATGTTTAACAACAGCGCGTGAACCTCATGTCATCATTACATGAAATGCATCGTCAGAATGTTGATGTCATTAGGATCCTTGAACAATCACAGGTGTCTGTCATTGTTTGAGGGAGAGGCTTGCGTGGGGTTTGCGTGGGGCGTTCGAGACACCCCATGCGCTGAATGGCGTTTCTTGGCCTTGCTACCGGGGGGGGGGGGGGGGGGGGGGGAGGGGGGCAATAGATGCTTATGTAGAAAAAACACCTTAAACCTGGAATGCAATTCGGGGTTGGGTTTAGAATGGTTTCTAGTAGATCATTGGTGGTTCGTGTGTCGTGAGAAAGAGTCAGAATTTTGATATGGGCGTTTTCGCTCCATCATGGTAGAGCGATGACCCCCCTTTATTTTATAGATGCACGCAACCCCCCTATTACGATGTAGGGTTTTACTTTTTGCGTGCGCTCGGCCCGTGCAAAACCCTAACTTGTACTAGGGGGTTTGCGAGCCAAAAAAAAAACAAAACGGGTGTTGTAGGCAAAGTGTGCACTATGTTACATAGTAATAGTGCAAACGTTTAGAGTACCTTAGTCCATGTGGCCTGGGTTGGTCCATGCGCTGCGAGCGTGAGAACAAAATGGTCTTCGACTTTCAAACACCGTGGTTTGACTGAGTCCGCCCAGTTTACAACCAATACCGTTGCAATGGTATGAGATTGCCGGTGTTTCAATGCCACTCGTTGACTTTGAGGATAGCTCACACCTAGGTGGGAGGGGTCTAGTGTGGCTCGATCCATGTGGCTCAGGCTGGTTCCTCCGGCTGTAAGCAAGAAAATAACACCTCTCTTTTGGCCAAGTTGGCTGATGTTTCCACCAATTCGCCACAAGAAGAATTAGCATTAGAATTTTCAAGTGAATAGGAGGACATCTACTATTTCCCTGACTTACGCTTTTCATTCCTGTGCACCTTGTGTGCAGGTGGGTTCACGTATAGTACTAGTGTGTTGTATAAGCAAGGGCACGAGAAACGTGGTTGATCCATGAAAAATTCAAGTGGGTCTAATTTGTACAAAAGAGAGACCAACACAGAAGAGCTCCTTCATCCGTCTAAACCACTTATAAATGGGATGCTTTGTAATCCAAGAAGATATGTTTCGTACAGTCCTATTGTGAAAGAAGCCATTCATAACCTTAAAAAAACCTTGGAGACAATAAAATGACGGTAATGATTCTTCATCAAATGAAAAAGCATAGAAAGTCTGCCTATGTAACCCAAAGAAGTCAATCTATACTTTCCATGTCAAATTTTGTGAATAATGGAGGAAGAGAAACATGTTATTCATCTTTTGAGGAAATGAGGCTCATTCGTAGATGTGTTCTGGAGCAATGTTTGGTAACTATGAAGGTTTTCAAGGCAAACAAGCAAAGGTGGGATTTTTAGACGAATACATCATGAATTCAAGTAGGATCGTAATAGTTTCCATGATTTGATATTTTAAGGTGTTTTTCTTGCATGAGTCTACCACAAATTGTTTTTGAGCTCTCAACATGTCGTAGCCGGGATCAGTTGCTTGGCTAGTCTAGTAGACTAGCCAAGCAACTCGTCTCGTCGTCGGACTTGACGGTTTGGACCCAACCCGTCCGGCCTCTCCTCGACTTGCTTCGCTTCTCCGTCTCCGTGATGTCCGGTTTCTCTTTGTCGTACAAACCCTTGTTTGGACGCGGACAACAATCTTTTCTGTTCGATGTCTGGCAAGCTCAAAAGTCCGAGGAGCGGAATTTTGAGAGAGGAAACAATACTAAATTCAGAACAAGAGCTCCGTGATTGACATTGACCAATCACGATTCTTTCCTGCAAAAGAAACCTATTGAAAGAGGGTTACTATGCAACTCGAATGAGGGTCATTGCTCCATTGCGATCTCGCACAAAAGTGATGGTCACGATTGAGCGACGATCACATGACTATTCTCGCCATAATCGATTAGCGAAGCATGTCGTTGATCGATCATGGCAAGCGATGGTTAGATACATCGTTGTTTTTTAAAATGGATATTTCCACTCGCGGGCACCATTAAGCTGGGGCTTAATGGTGCTCAATGGTGCTCGCGGTGCGGGTATATGAGAGTGTAGTATCTATTGCTAATTGCATGCAATCAAAATGTCCCAGATCTTCACCTCATCCTTGTGAACCAGTCATATGTAGCCAGTAATAACACCTCCTAAATGAACACAACGTTTGAAATGGATATCTTAGCGAAAAACGAGCTGTCCGTCCCAAAATGGCGGCTCATCGAACTCCTCTAGCGGCGTCGGTTGCGGCCCTTCTCCGCGTCCACCTTTGCAAGCCTCGAGCAGCGCCGGCGGCGGCGGCGGCGGCGGCGCCGTCAGTTGCCAATTGTCTGGACTCACGATGCTCCTCTTCCCGGAGCTCCATCGCCAGTTTGGATTTTGGCGGCGGCGGCGGCGGCGGTGGCGGCAGCAAGAGCACTAGCAGCCGGTGGAATGTCCCCTCATTCTGGGATGACATCGTCGGATGCGGCCGCGGCGGGGTTTCCGCTGCAGCAGCTGCTGCGGTCCACGAGCCCTGTGCGGTCAGCCGCCGCCTCGGCTGGGAATTGGCAGAAGCTGATGGTGCCTCGCACCGTGAGCCACTTGAGCGCGTGCGGGCGAGCGGCGTACCCAGCAGCAGCAGCAGCAGCAGCAGCAGCAGCAGCAGCAGCAGCAGCAGCATCAGCAGCAGCAGCAACAGGAGGAGGAGCAGCAGCAGTACCGCCAGCGCACGCGGTTGTGACCACGTGGGCGGCCGCCAGACCCTGCCAGCCTTTGGAAACGGTGGAGTGGGTGCGCACTCCGCCGCTGCCACCGCTTCTGCGTTCTGCCAATCTCCCGCTGTGGGCCGCCGCCTTGCCGTCATCGCGGCAGGCGGTGGTGCACGACCTCAACCTCGACACGGGGCGGGCGAGGAGATCCGGACTGCATCAACATCAGCATCCGCATTAGCACCAGGAAACGGCAGCGTTCATTCTGCCGCTGTCGCAGCTGCTGGTCTTGTGGAGGGTGGTGACAGTGGCAGTCATGGTGATGGTGATGGTGGCGGTGGTGGTGGTGGAAGTGATGCTACTGCTGCTGTTGCTAGTGGCGGCGATAGCAAAGTTGGGGGCAGGGAGCAGAAGCAGCAGGGCGAGATGGAAACAAAACGGGAGAAGGAGGAGGAGGAGGAGGAGGAGGAGGAGGAGGAGGAGGTGGTGGTGCTTTACCGCGGCAAGTGGATGCGCACTCTCAGAATACTTGTGCGGTGAGCCTGCTCTACTTGCCACCCGTGTCGCACGTTTCAGTTGCACGCCTCCGCTTGCGCCTCTGCTGCTCCTTGGGCAGCAGAGGGCAGATGGTGAGGGGAGGAGGAGGAAGGGGGGAGCTGGAGGAGGTCGAACTGAGCATTGAGGGACTGGGAGGGAAGCAGTTGAGGAAATCTGAGAGGGCAATCCGCAACTCTGTTGTGCTGCTTCTGTGGCCCAGCGATTCTGAGTGTAGTTTTTCCAGATGTAAGAGTTCGCAATGGGAAGAGGAGGGCAAAACTGGGGGGACGGGCGGATGAGATGCGTGTTTTGTCGGCGCGAATCGACGTTCGTGTTTGCTGGAATGAGCTGTGTTTTATCAACTCGGGGAGGGTGAGGTAGAGGCAAGGACAGAACCATTGGGCGGGATGGAACGGCGGCACTGGGTTTGTTGGAGGCCCGGTGGACAGAATGTTTGTGTTGGTGCAACTCTTTTCTCTGCAAAGGTGCAATGATAAATACACTTGTTTTGGTCGCTCTCTTCTCTACACTCTGCTGCATCCAACTT
>SZWC01003383.1:92904-110117 GCA_023375785.1 Penium margaritaceum
CTCCCCTCCCTCCATCCCTCCCTCCCTCCCCTCCCTCCATCCCTCCCTCCCTCCCCTCCCTCCATCCCTCCCTCCCTCCCTCCCTCCTATTGTGATTTGTGACGTTCCTGTCGACCTGTACAGTTTACTGTGACCACTTGGTCGTGTCCATACTCATGCAGATGCCTGATGCGGACCCTGGTGGTACCGGTGCGTCATCTTGTGGTGGACTACCAGCTTGGAGCTGATAGACGACCGTTCCAGAGCTCAGGACGCTACCCGGGACCTCCCGCAGTTTTTCTACAGCACGCACGATTTTATCTATGGACTGGCCATGGGCCCGATTTGCATGTTTTTGCATTGTGTGTCCACCGTTTGATGCTGAATGTATGCATGTGACCAGTTGTAGCGTCCGGCTTGTGATAATCCACGTCTAGGTTCAGACGACATAGCGTTCTGACATGACTGGGCAGAGTTACGGCCAAAACAGTGGTTTGGGGCCGGTTTTAGGACAGATCTTGCACTGCCGCGTGCGACACCGGGCGTGCTTCGTGGCAGGTACTTATGCCATGGACCTGTCATTTGTATTTCTCTGTACAAATGCTATTGCATCATTCTGACACTTTGCTTTGTGTCTCCTTGCCAGACCCTTGCCGTTGTGTGCACGACTTGTGACTGTCATCACCGTCTGACTAGGCACTGACGCCTAGTCGGCGGCTGTGTCACTAGGAAGCTTCCACACATCTTCTCATGGTATCAGAGCGGTGATACATTTCTCACCGAGCTGCGCAGCAGAGACGTAGAAGTGTAGCAATAGTGAGAGTCACCGCTGCAGCAGATCCACAAGGACCTATCAACGACAGCCGACTGCCGCCGACGACGTTCACCTTCATCACGTGAGACTGCATTAGCAGCAGCCGCTAGCGGCAGCAGGCGACAGCTACAGAAGGCTGCGGTCGCCAGCAGCTGCCAACATTGGCACATGCAACAGCAATAGCATTGAGCAGTAGCAGTAGCGCAACAGTGTTAGTTTGTGTCCCACAAATTTGATGTGACCTCTGGCCTCGCTGCTCACTCATAACACTGACGCAGGTGATTGATGCTGAAGTGACACCGGCGCTGACGTCACCACCCACGTGGTACCGGCTCCCAAGAAGATCATCTGGAGCCACATTCACAGGATGCGTCTGGGTTACTTCTAGCATAGGCCTGCATAAACTGAGTGATTGTTGACACTAGGTTTCCTAGTGGGACTGTGTGAGCGTCATGTCCGGATTATTTCCCGGGTTTTCTAGGTTGCAAGTGAGAGGATAATGCATGGGTGAGATGCGAGGTTTGGATCCCCCCTGTTTGTGGGTGCGAGCGAGGTTGGGCTCGCTGCTTACCCGCTCGCCACCCCGCTAGCACGTCCTTTGCTACTCACCTCTCTCTCGCTTCCAACTTCTGTTCCGACTCTTCGCTTCTCAAGGATCCATGGCGTTCTGTCTCTAGCGTGCTTGGCTCGTGCTTCCCATGTCCCTCACTCTCCCTCCTATTAGGATCCTCTATCCTCTGGTATCATAGAAGTGTTGAGAGGAGGTATTGAGCTCGTGAATCGAGCGCTCGATCCTGGTCTGCGGCCAGTCTTCGTCGCCACCACCGCTTCCGCCGCCATTTCTGTCATGAGAAGCACGTTCGCTGCTGATTTGTTGTAGAGCACCCTCCTACGGCAACTCCCTACCCGTGCCCATCTTGTGGCGGGCAACAGTAGGAGCAACGTGCGGACACCTGCGGGTGTGGCCCTTATTTGCCCCCGCGGGATTGCTACCATCTGCGGGTGCTGCAGATCTGCAGCTGCCACATCTGCGGGAGTAGCTTGAGCAGCAGCACCATCACGCCCTGAGTCGCAGCCTTCTCAGCCGCGACTACGACTACGATAGCTACACCTACGACGACAGCAGCTGTACTCCGGAGCGAGCACTTGCAGCCACTGCTGCCGCCGCTTTCTCCTCAGCAGCTGCGGCAGATACGCACCCGTAGCAGCAGCTCTTTTCACTGCTGCAGGTCCGGTCGTCGCAGCCTAAGCAACCACAGCCGCAGCAGCTGCATTCTAAGTGGCCGCAACCAAAGCAGCAGCAGCCGCTGGAGCTGCAGCTGCTGCATTCTAAGCAAATCCACTGTCGCAGCATTCTCAGTCGCAACTACGACTACAACAGCAACAGCTAGGACGACAGCAACTGCACTACGTGCCACCACCTGCAGCCGCTGCCACTGTCACATTCTACTCAACGGCTGCCGCAAATAAACGCCCACAGCAGCAGCTCCAGACACTGCATTCTACGCAGTAATAGCCGACTCTAAGCAGCAGCCGCTCGCATTCTACGCAGCAACAGCCGCTCGCATCCCAAGCAGCCGCTGGTAGCCGCAGCGGGTGGCAGCCTTAGTGCCGTCGTGTTGCCGGTGCTGCCTATCGCGCCAACCCTACCACTTCACCGCGCTAGTGGTGCGGTAGCTGTCACGTTGGCGAATCGTGACAGTCGATGCGCGTTCCTGTCTGGTGAATACTACGGAGAGGGGGCGCTGCCTCGCCGCGAACGTCGTCGTAGAGGCATGAGCGGCGACCGGGCATCCGAGTATGACTCATCACTAGCTGCGAGAGCTTCGCGTCACTGTCCGGTAAGTGTCTCCCCAACCCCTTCGTCTGGGGGGGATCACGTCAACCCGGAGGTCACCGCTGCTCAGCTGTACATAGCACTCACAGAGGACATTGTTAGTCTTGTGGGTGCTCCTACACGTACCACTTCGGCCATCATAGACGCAGCTGCAGTAGATGCAGCTACATTCGCAGCAGCCGCAGCGGATGCAGCTACATTCGCAGCAGCCGCAAGAGCTTTGCGCGCTATTGTAGCAACCTCCGCCGGGCGCTCCATTGAGGCGTACACCGAGGCCGCAACCGTCGTTGGCCCCATTGCTGCAGCAGCTGCTGACATAGGCACCCAAATCTCCGCAACAGCCTCTGCCATTGCATCGGCAACGGCCTCAGCTGCATCCGCTACAGCTGCCACTACATCATCCATCCACACTTCTACGTCAGCCGCCGTCGCAGCCGCTGCATCTGCACCATCTGCCGGCTCTAGCTTCGTTACTGCGGCTGTTTCTGTTGTAGCCGTCTTCATCACCCTCGGTGCTCCCTTCACCGCTGGGGCTCTCGCTCTCATGGTTCCAGCCGCATCTACAGTCGCCATCCTTTCTGCAACAGCTGCAGCACCAGTCCCACATCTACTTGCTTTCCTGCACAACCCGTCCTCTTGACTCCCTTGCTGCGCACTGCACTTGCTTGCGTTCTTTTCTTGCCTTCTGTGCGGTGGCTTTTCCTGTCTGACTTGGGGTGGGCTATCCTGCAGCATTTCTATCCTTTGCCTCAGGCAACCCCATTTTTCCCATGCCCACTGGGGCTGGGGAAACTCTGCCAAAATCTGTCCGGCAGAGCCCGCACGTCGTCACCATGCCCGGTAACGACAAGTCAGTCATAGCGACCCTTCAGCACTAGCTGGCCCTCGCTCGCGAGGCCCAGCAAGAGGCTGAGGATCGTTTTAAGCTTGCTGAGGACAACCGCGCTGCTTTTGGTGATGAAGTGACCGCCATTGTCCTTCGTCGCCTCCACGCTGCGTCTGATGTTTCCTCTTCCGGCGCTAACCCTGCTCCTCCAGCGGTCACCCCTTCTACCTCCAGCACCTCTGCTGTTGCGCACACTGGCACTACCGCCACTGCTTCCATTCTGCCTGCGCCTCGCCAGCATGACTTTTTTCTCAACCACCTACGCTTACCTCTTCACTCGCCTTCTCATCCTGGGAAGTGCGTTTCAGTGCCTGGGCTCAGGGAGAGCAGTTGTGGGAGTACTACTCCCCTGCTGTTGCTCCCTTCATCCCACTTGCCGCCACTCCGCCCGTGCTGTCCACGCCCTCATCGCCGCTGCACCTGAGTTGTTGATTGATGACACCTTCAACGCTGACCTTGCTGTCCAGCGCCCTGCTGACCCCATTGGCGCATACGCCATGCTGCGTCGCCATACCAGTGTCACTGGCCAAGCCGCTCAGAGCGCGCTTACGGTCCAGTTCAACACGTTCCTCATGTCACCTGATGAGACCGCTGATGCCTATTGGGCTCGGGGTGTCAAGCTCCTTTGTGAGCTTGACGACGGAGCACCTGGCCAACTCTCTACCGTTCTGACCATGGTCAACGGTCTCATTCCTGAGCTGTCCGATCTCCTTCGCGACGTCAAAGCTGATGAGCTGCAGCGCCTTGCCTTGCAGCCAGTCCCGCCTAGGTCGCCCCCTGGGATTGGTGCGCTTTGGGATTTCATGTCCGAGCGCCTTGCTGCTTGGTGGACTAGCTTATAGAACAAGCGTCGCCATCGCTCTGCCGTTACAGGTGTTGCTGCACTCACCACTACTGCTGCACCCCCCTCCTCTGCTGCATCTTCCTCCGCCTCCGCCTCCACAGCCTCTACCCTTGCTTCCCAGGGTCATGGACAGGGCAAGGGGAAGGGCAAGGGCAAGGGCAAGGGCAAGGGCAAGGGTAAGGACAAGGGTGCTGCTGCCTCCTCGCGTGTTCCGGGTACCGTCGTGTGTTGGAACTGTGGCTCGACCGAGCACTCTGCTCGGACTTGCCCCGCTCCACCGGATGACCTCCGCCTTGCCCGGGCGATGCGCGCTCACTGGGCGCGCACCTCCAGCTCCTCCTCTGCACCCTCGCCCTCACGTGCTGGTGCCCCATCGCACTCCTCCACCCCTCTTCAGGCTCAGGCTCACGCCGCCTCTGGTGTGCCGTTTCCTCCGGTGCCTGGCCTCTACCCCTAGGGCTCGCCACCTCCTTATGGTGCACCTGCGGATGCTGGTCCCCCGTCATCAGCCTACACCGCGCCGCCATGGTTCCCTCCTTCCTCCGGCGCGTCTACTCCAGCTCCGCCGGCCTCTGTGGATGGTGATCGCGGGGATCGCGAGCGCCATCTTGAGCAGTCTCTCCTACAACTTCTCCGCCTTCGCGATTAGGGAGGTGAGGGGGTTGCACCGCTGGCCAGAGGTCTTGTGTGTCAGACTGACAGTGTCCTTCGTGGGGATCCTTCCGGTCACATCCTTGGTGCTTTGTGTACGTCTGTTCCATGGATTGAACATTGGTAGTCTGACTTCCTTCCTCGTGGTCTCTCCCTTTGTACCCTGGCTTCGTCTTCCGTTGGCACTGTCGCCACGTCCAGTGTGCTGCCTCCTGTGCGTGTGTCTAGTGGACTCTGGGTCCTCGACTCTGGGGCAACCCACCACATGACGTCAGTGCGTTCCTCGTTCGTCTCGTTAGGCCCCGTCGGTTCTGCCCGTTTTGTTTGTACTGGGTCTGGTCAGTTGCTTCCGGTTCAGGGTGTGGGTGTCGTGCGTTCTGTCGGAACCATTGGTGCCCTGTATCTGCCTGACGTCCTGTATGTGCCTTTGTTGGAGCTCAGCCTGCTGTCTGTGCCATCCCTAGATGATCAAGGTATGGACTTCACTGCTAGCCGTGGTGTTGGCACTGTCTGTCTCCGTTCCTCTGCCTGTGCTATCCTCCGTGGTGTGAAGTGGGGCAAGCTCTATTATGTTCCCTTGCACGCCCCCTCCGCCCCTACTGTCGGCGTCGCTCTTGCTCACGTTACACCCTCTCTTGCTCCCGACCTTGTTCGTCTCTTGCATCGTCGCCTTGGCCATGTCCATACCGATGCTATTCACAGCATGCTGCGTCTCCAGCCTGCTCTTGGNGGTGTCGTGCGTTCTGTCGGAACCATTGGTGCCCTGTATCTGCCTGACGTCCTGTATGTGCCTTTGTTGGAGCTCAGCCTGCTGTCTGTGCCATCCCTAGATGATCAAGGTATGGACTTCACTGCTAGCCGTGGTGTTGGCACTGTCTGTCTCCGTTCCTCTGCCTGTGCTATCCTCCGTGGTGTGAAGTGGGGCAAGCTCTATTATGTTCCCTTGCACGCCCCCTCCGCCCCTACTGTCGGCGTCGCTCTTGCTCACGTTGCACCCTCTCTTGCTCCTGACCTCGTTCGTCTCTTGCATCGTCGCCTTGGCCATGTCCATACCAATGCTATTCACAGCATGCTGCGTCTCCAGCCTGCTCTTGGCCTCTCGTCCTCTACCTTCCCTGCCCCTTGTCCTGCCGATTGTCTTGACTGTGCCCAAGGGAAGATGCATCGCTCTCCTTTCTCTCCTTTCTCTCCTTCCGAGTCTCACTCTGCACATCCTCTTGACCGTGTTCATGCGGATGTCATGGGGCCTTTGCCTCATGACCTTCTTGGTGACGTGGGTCGCTACGTCTTGTGCCTTACCGATGATTTCTCTCGCTTTCGTTGGGTGTTCGCTCTTCGCCAGAAGAGCGATGTTTGTTCCGTCATCGAATCGTGGCTTGTTCAGGCTGAGCGTGCATGTCAACGGTTGCTCCGCATCTTCCGCAGCGACCGTGGCGGTGAATTCCTTGGTCCCACCGCTCGTCTCCTCGAGTCTCGTGGGGTGTGTCAGGAGACGTCCGCTCCTTACACACCCCAACAAACCGGTGTCCGCACACTTCTGTCTGAGTCCGGCCTACCGCCACTCTTTGCTTTCGAAGCCATGTGCTACATGACATGGGTCTGGAACCGTGTACCCCACGGTCCCTTACCCCGCACTATAACACCCTTTGAACGCTGGCATGGTCATCGGGCCGATCTCCGTCTTGCTTGGGTTTGGGATAACATTGCTTCTGTATGGCTTCCTGAGGATCTCCGCGATGGGAAACTGTCCCCTCGCGGTCGTTTGTGCCCCTTTCTTGGGGTATCCGCGCAGTCTAAAGCCTGGCGTTTCTAGGACCCTGTTCGCGAGCGTGTTGTCGAGTCTCGTGATGCTCTGTTCTTTGAGTCCGTCTTCCTTCGTGATCTTGGTCGCCTGTCCCCTGACTCCTCCCTCCTCCCTCTTTCTCTACTGAGGGGGGAGGTCGGTCCTGCCGGTTCGGCAGTCCCTGTTGCCGCACCTCGGCTTGCACCCTCGTTGCTGTCCTCGTCGCCAGGGCCTGTCCCTACCTGCTCTGTGCCCTCTTCCTCTGACGTGTCATCCAGCCCCTCTGACGTACCATCGTCTCCAGTCACTGACTCTGCCCAGTCCCTCTCGTCTCCCGCTATCCCGTCCAGTCCAAGCACACCTCCCGTTGCCCCTTCATCCGTGTCCTCTCCCGTCGGGGTGCCTGCCCCGCCTCTGCACGTTCCCACTGGCTCTACTCCTGTCTCGCCCTTCGTCCGCGGAGGGCGTCTTCGTGTCTTACCCCATCGCTCTAACACCTCCACGACCGAGGCACGCCCTCCTCCGTCTCAGCCTGCGTCTCAGCCTGCCCACTCGCCTGTTCTCCCCACCGGCATGGACGCGCTGGGCTTGGCTATTGGGGTCGTCCATCCCAGTTCCGCCCTCGGCTACACGCTCCTCGCCTCTGAGCATGAGTGGGCCTTGGAAGTTGCTGTCTTGAGCAACATTGCGGAGTGTCACGCCACGTCGGTCACCACTGCCTTGCTCCTTGAACCGACCACTGTACGTCAAGCACGCGCAGCCTCAGATGCCCAACAATGGGAGGCTGCAATGCATGACGAGCTCAACGCCCTTGATGATCATTCAGTCTATGAGCTTGTCGATCTATCACCTGGGCGCAAGGCCATCGATGCCCGTTGGGTATTTCGGCGCAAGTACCAGCCCAACGGTGCACTTGACAAATATAAGGCACGCCTCACGGCGAAGGGATTCTCCCAGGTCCCCGGCGTCGACTTCGACGAGACGTTCGTACCGGTCGGCTGGTACACCACTGCCAGAGCACTGTTGAGTCTTGTGGCTCACCACGACTGGGAAGAATGCGTTCCTCCATGGACAACTAGATGAAGAGATCTATATGGTCCAGCCTCTTGGCTTTTCGGACGGCACTGACCGGGTCTGGCGACTGCGGAAGGCTCTCTATGGCCTGAAGCAGTCGCTGCGGTGCTGGAACCAAGAGATCACATCCACTCTTGAGAAAGGAGGCCACCGACGTAGCACGGTGGATCCATCACTCTTTGTTAGTCCACCCTCTGCACTGTTCGTCGCTGTCCTCATCTACGTGGATGACCTGCTGATAGCATCGCCTAGTCAGACTGTTGTCCAGTCAGTCAAGATGCTCCTGTAGTCCACATACAAGATGAAAGACTTGGGCCCTGCTCGCGTCTTCTTGGGCATGGAGCTTGAGCGTGATCGTTCTCGTCGCACGCTCCATGTTCATCAGGCTGCGTACGTCCACAGTCTGGGTGAGCGCTTTTCTCCACTACTTCAGTCCACACCCACTGCGTCCACGCCTATGACCCCAGCAGGCCAGAGGCTGCTGAAGACACTGGATGTGTCGAGGCTGGGGGAGACGGTCGATGTGACTATCTCCGTGTCATTGGGTCACTGATGTACCTGACGACTACGACCAGGACAGATGTCGCCTTCTCTGTGAACTTCCTGGCCCAGTTCTCTTAGGCTCCCTGAGCCCAACACATGGAGGCTGCTTTGCGCATTGTCAGATACGCCCTCTCCACTGCCCACACTGGATTGTGCTATTGTGCACAACCATCCATCGTCGTGGATGGATATACAGACAACGATTGGGCACATGACATGGACGCACGCAGACGAACAGGGTACATCTTCCTAGTTGGAGGGACCGCTGTGTCGTGGAAGAGTGGTAAGCAGGGTAATGTGGCCCGCAGCTCTAGTGAGGCTAAGTATGTTGCTCTCGGCGCAGGCACTTGCGAGAGTGTATGGTTGTGTCGCTTGCTGCAGCAACTGCGCGTCCCCATCCGCTGCATTACATTGCGTTGTGACAACCAAAGCACTAAGGCAATTGCTGAACATGATGGCATGCATTACACACGCACAAAGCACATCAATGTTGAGCATCATTTTGTGCGTGAGCGCATTGCTGCAAGTGATGTCCAGGTCGTCTGGGTTGATACACGACAGCAGCGAGGAGACTTCTTGACGAAGGCACTCAGCAGTAACATCTTTAAGGCGGCTGTACATGCTGTTGGGTTGTTGTGTCCACGTGTTGATCCTGGGTGAATGGCCGTTCCTCGTACGTGTACACCTGTATGTCACTCCTTGTGACACTCGTTGGTGATTGTGAGTGCGTGTCGTTGTGCGTCGGCTGTGGGTCATGGGGGAGTGTTAGTTTGTGTCCCACAAACTTGTTGTGACCTCTGGCCTCCCTGCACACTCATCACACTGACGTAGGTGATTGATGCTGAAGTGACACCGGCGCTGACGTCACCGCCCACGTGGTACCGGCTCCCAAGAAGATCATCCAGAGCCACATTCACAGGATGCGTCTGGGTTATTTCTAGCATAGGCCTCCATAAACTGAGTGATTGTTGACACTAGGTTTCCTAGTGGAACTGTGTGAGCGTCGTGTCTGGATTGTTTCCCGGGTTTGCTAGGTTGCAAGTGAGAGAATAATGTGTGGATGAGATTCGAGGTTCAGATCCTCCCTGTGCGTGGGTGCGAGCGAGGTTGGGCTCCCTGCCTACCCGCTCGCCACCCGCTAGCACGTCCTTTGCTACTCACCTCTCTCTCGCTTCCAACTTCTGTTCCGACTCTTCGCTTCTCAAGGATCCATGGTATTTTGTCTCTAGCGTGCTTAGCCCGTGCTTCCCATGTCCCTCGCTCTCCCTCCTACCAGGATCTTGTATCCTCAAACAGCAACGGCAACACAACAGCGGCAACAGCGTGCGGTGGCAACGGCGGCAGCAGCGCATGGCGGCAGCAGCACAGCAACAGTGCGTGGTGGCAGCAGCACATCAGCAGCGGCAATAGCGGCGGCAGCAGCACAACAGCAGCGGCACCAACAGCGGCAGCAACAGCAGCGCAGCAGCAGCGGCGGCAGCAGCGCGCAGCAGCCACAGCGTGCAGCAACAGCAGCAGCAACGCGCAGCTGCTGCCACAGCTGAGCACGTAGCCACACGGCTGCTGCTGCAGCTGACGACGGAGCACCAGCAGTAGTTGAGCGGAAGCTACTACGCAGCTTCCGAGTAGCTTCTGTGCGGCTACTGCGGAGCGGCCGCCTACTCGCGCAGCAACCGCGAGGGTTGAAAAAAAAGAAAAGAAAAGGAGGGGAGCCGAATTCAACGATATTCCTTGTTGATGTCATCAGGTCATGCTGACGTCAGCAACTTCGTGCTGACATCAGCACTTTCCTTGGTGAAATTTACGATCGGAGAGTCAAAAGTTACTAGCGTTTCAACTCTTCGAGAAAAGCTGACGTTTTCGCAATTTGACCACGTTGACATCTCGGCCCGTAATGAGCGTCGATATGGCTCCATCCGGTGATAAGGGAAAAAGGATCCTAGATCCCTCTTCTTCCTCCTCAAGGGTCATGAGCCCACGTTTGCAAGCTATTGAGGACCTGCGAAGCTAGTTGGACGAGATGTGTCGTGTGCAACGGGAGCAGACTGACGCCATCCGTACACTCACGGAGCTTCTTCGGGTTCATTCCACGACCCCACGACAGACCTCTAAGGGAGCGGCCGGGGTCGCACCCTCTACACAGGAGTGAGCTCCAGCACCGGAGACAAGAGGTGGAGCCGACCCGCCACCTCTTGATCCTTGGGATGAGGATCCAGATATGCCACGCATGGAGGGTGACTCCCCCGAGCCTGAGATTCGTGTGCTTCAAGAGCGTCTCCGCAAGCTTCAAACGAGCTCTCGGCCCCCACACACATCTCGCTTTCCCGAAATTCGATCGTCGCATGACCTCCACCCCATCGACTTCCCTCTTCCCGGTGTCTTTCCCATCCCTTGTCCTTTCCCAGTCGGGCAGTAGCATTGGACGCTCTGTTCACTGCTACAACTGTGGAGGCACTCATCGCTACACCGAGTGCCAACAGCCGCTCGACTGGGCGCGGATTACTCGCGGGCTCCAGGCTGCGCACACACTACGGTCTACGTCGAGCAGCACATCCTCGGGGCGCACAGCTACCACGACCGCAATAGTTCCCGTTTCACCACCGGCGACGAGCGACGACGCAGACCCACGTGACCGCATCATTGCCGAGCTCCGACACCTTCTGGCACTTCACTTTCAGGGAGGTGCAAGTGTGTTGTCACAGCCGGGTGGTTCACAGACTGTCTGACCGTCTGTTCTTGTGGCTAGGGATGACTCGTGTGGGAGGGCACAGTCGGCATGTGATGATGATGGGCCTGACTGTACAGATTGGATTCATGAGTCTCACCTTTGTGCCCTTCGTTGTTCCTCCTCATTTGCTGCCCAGCGTCCGTCTGAGGCAGAGTGTTCCATTGCCCGTTGTACAATAACATCCTCCAGTCGTGATTCTGGTGGAACTTGGATCATCGATTCCGGTGCCACTCATCACATGACCTGTCATCGTGGTGATTTGGTTGTTCTCGGCCATGTTGCGTCTGTTTGTTCCGCCCGCACAGGCTCTGGTAAGTCCTCGCCAGTCCAGGGTGTTGGGGTCGTGTGTTTCGACGGCCCGTCTGGCCCCCTGTATCTTTCCGAGGTGCTGTTTGTGCCTAACCTTGAGCTCAGTTTGCTTTCTATTCGTGCTTGCACACTGATGGGACTCTTTGTGGAGCACACTGCAGAGTCCGCGACTGTGACTTCTATTAACACTCGTAGCGTTGTTCTTCGTGCCTCTATTGTGCATGATCTGTATCGTGTCTCACGGACTTCAACTCCCAGCTCCCCCTCCCCTTCAGCTCGTGTTTTTGTCATTGGTGTTTTGTCTCCTAAGCACCAGCGATTGCTTCATCACCGTCTGTGTCATGTAGGCTCCGTCACTATGTCGAAGCTCATTCGGACACAGCCCGCCCTCGGTCTTGACGCGACTTCTTTCGAGAAGCTGCCCAAGACCGACTGTCTCTTCTGCACTTAGGGTAAGAGGCATTGTTGCACCTACCCCGTCTCCCATTCTCACGTCCTTCGCCCTCTTGAGTTATTCCATCCGGACCTTCTTGGCCCTCTTCCTGTGGAGTCTCTGTCCGATCGAGGTCTATACGTCCTACCCTGACAAATGACTTAACCCGGATGCGGTGGGTCTACAGCCTACGCCAGAAGAGTGACACGGCTCTTGCGGTTTCCCTCTGGCTAGTGATGGCTGAGCGTCAGTCTAGCCACACGTTGCACACCTTCCGCTCGGATCGCAGCGGCAAGTTCCTTGGCGAGATGGACAGCTTCTTTGCCGAGCACGGGATTTTTCACCAGGTCTCCGCTCCTGCTACTCCTCAGCGGAACGATGTTTCTGAGCGCTGCAACTGCACCATGGAGGATGCGGTTCGCGCTATGCGGTCTGAGTGTGGTCTCCCGGAATCCTTCACTTTTGAAGGCTTTGCCTACATGACTTGGGTCTGGAACCGCCTCCCAAACGGTCCCCTTCCGGACCACGTCACACCGTACGAGCTCAGGTTTGGCCACCGTGCTGACCTGCACCTTGCTCGCGTCTGGGCATCCTTGGCTTCTGTGTGGTACATCGAGGACCAGGAGGGGTCCAAGGTCTCACCGCAGGATTGCTTGTGTGCTTTAGTAGGCATCTCCTTGCGGTCGAAGGCCTGGCGCTTTTAGGACCCTGCTCATCGTTGCATTGTTGAGTCACGCGACACGCTCTTCTTTGAGTCCCTCACCTACCATGCTGTGACATTGATTACGTCGCTGTCCGTCACGCACGTTCCTATGTGTGAGGTTTCTTGACGGATTGGGGAGTCTGCGCCTGTGAGCACCTCTTGCCAGGCCGATGTGTCCGGTCGAGCTCCCTCCACTTCGCGGTCTCCGGCTCTTGATGACCCAGCAATCATCGCTGCCGGCCCAGAGACCTCTCCAGTACCGCCGGCTTCTACCCCTTTTCACTCGCACCCCATAGGTACCCATGATCCTGTACCTCTGCGTACTTTTGTGACCGTACCTGTGTCCGCCGGCACTCTTGCCTCTGTGCGTGGCCTTGCCTCACCTACTCCTACTGTCCCACCGAGTCTCGTGTCTCCCACTCACGCATCCCCTTGCATGGCATCACCAGCTCCCTTGCCTCAGCCCTCCCCAGCTGCGATTGTGCCTGTTCCTGAGCCTGAGGTGCGCCCCTCGAGCCCAGGTTACTCCCATGAGCCTGGTGGTCGTCTTTGACCATTGGACTCCGAAGCTCAGCGAGTGTCTGATCCTGCACCCAGGCGCTCCACTCGCAGCATCACAAGTGGTGATCCCGACACAAAGGCCCTAGGTCTTAGTGTCCACATTGAGCACACAGAGGTACATCCAGCGTGTCCCGTAGGGAACGACCTTGTCACTCACGAGTTTCACATTGCTTGTGATGCAGCAGCCGATCTTGTGGTCGTCAGACCTAGCACTGAGGCTTGCGCTCTTGCCACGCAAAGCTCTCCCTCTATGGTGCCTGACCCGGGCACACTGAGGGAAGCTCTCTCATCAGAGGATGTTGAGGCTTGGCATGCTATCTGCGAGGATGAGCTTTGCACTATCCGAGAGCACGGAGTTTACGAGCTAGTCGACCTTCCACCTAGGAGGATGGCTATTCAGGTCAAGTGGGTCAGCACAAACGCGTGCCTTCTCTCGGAAGCCTAGCTGATGGCTGATGTCAGCATGTCAGCACAAACGCGTGCCTCCTCTCCTGCCGATGTCTCACTGACTGATTGCTGGCACCTCGCATCGAGATTATAGGCAAAACACTGCCTCTGCATTCGTGTGGTGTGAAATCACTCTCCTGATTGCAGAGATGGTGCCCCTCCCGGACGTCACAGGCCGGATTGAAACCAGCCAGCACAAACTACAAAAGCCGACAAGGACAGTCGAAAACAATGCAGCATTTGAGAATACAAGTGGGTACTCTAGAAAAGCCATCGGTGAAGGTGTTTGGAAAAAAGTGAACTTAAGTTATTTCTCCATCTTTTCCTTGATTTCTTCTTTTCTTTCGCTGGTCTCTCTTAATCCAGCATGCTTGCACATGCTTACCACAAAGAGTTAGACTAGTCCTCCCAGAGACCACATTCTCACCCTCATCCCCATCATCAGCCTTCTTCAGGCACGATGATGTTGCAGCCAACACCACCATCTTGTTTTTCCGCTGGACAGTCGCACCTATGGTCGTTGTCTACGCCGTCACCACCATGAGACAGAAGCATTCCACACGCCTTCCCAAGTCATCAGCTCGTACCACCTTCTTGTGGTTCCCCTGGCCATTTGCTCCTGTTGTTGGCCTCTAGATCATCGGGAGAGAGCCGTCTCCACGCTCATCTTCATCACCAGTTGCACCCAGGTACAGTGATTCAGCAGCCACCACCGCCCTTTTGTGGTTTCCGACCAGTCACCCCTGTGGTCGCTTTCTACATTGTTAGGAGATGGTGATCTCCCCTCTCACTCACCTGATCAGCTTGGGATAAGCCCTCGCATCCTAGAGCAGGGACCACCATTTAATGGTTTCACTTGCTACATCTGCGGAGATGGACACCACGGTTGGCGCCAGTGACGATAGTGCCCTAGTAAGTGGCATCTGCCCTGGATCCAATCTCACATGTTTTGTCACTCTCCACAGGAGGATGACCTGCCCAAGTAGGTATTGCCCCTCACCGGAGCTATGGCAATCCAATACACCGAGCTCAAAGGTATGAAGTGGACGATGCAACAGCTCTATTACCACATTGTTTCCGATCATTCTGTCTCTTTTATTCTGCCATCAACCTCGTCTTCTTCTTCTTCACCGTCTCATATCCCAGTCCGCAGGTATTCTCTCCATCCTCTACTCCACCGGTATCATAACAACCCCCCACTACTTCCTCCTGTCGGTCTCATGCTCAACAACTTTGTCAGCAGACGGTGCGTTGCTTCCATCTTGTCACTTGCACATCTGTGTCTCCACCAGCTTCTGTTGTTACACCGGTCAAGAGGGGAGCGTGCACCCGTCCACTACGACATCGACTATGACAGTGAGAATCAAAGTTGGAGCAGGAGTGTCAGGTGCATCTGCAGCACCTACTGCATCAGTTGGACCAGAAGCACAGGTGCATCTATCAGTTGGAGCAGAAACATCAGGAGAATCTCCACCATCCGCCCCATCTGCTGGAGCAAGAGTACCAGAAAATCCCTTGGAGCCAATGACAGCGTTCACACCTTGAGTACCTGTGGCAGTGTGCACAGATCTTGGAGCACACACAGCAATTGTATGACCTTTTGCACCTTCTACATCAGATATACTATTGGTTGTGACATCATCTGTAGCATCAGCTTCATCTACTGCATTAGTCACATCGACTACAGTAGCTGCAAAATTTGTGTCACAAGCTTCAGCAGCATCTGTTGCATTGGCAGCACCTGCAACTTTAGCAGAATCAGCTCCATGTGTTGCATCAGTTGCGTTGGTTGCACTGCATCAGGTGTTATACCAGCTACACCCTCTGATTCTTCATCTATCACTGATCATGTAGTAGCCAATAGAGTTACTACTCCTACATCTGAGATCATAGGGAGAGTCTTGGATTATTCTTCATCTATGGCAGTGAAGATAGAGTCTGTTCCTTTTCTTGAGATGAAATCACCCAGTCATAGATGTGAGACATGATGTGCTGAAGAGGATGATATGTGTTCTCTCATCAGCTGATATGTGTTCTCTCATCAGCGAGTCATAGATTTCTGTGGTTACTATCCTGGATGTATTTCATCACTCCCAAAAAAAATGGATGCACCTGATCATCTCTCCACCAGGTGCGACCTCACTGCCGCAGACGCTGCATCACTTACACGCTCGCATGTGTGCAGGCACTCGTGCAGGTGGAAGTCTCGGGAAATGCGCGATGGGGCTGGCTTGCTCTTTCTTCCTACTCGGGAACCAGCGAGTCTTAGGAATGTGGGAGTGCAAGAGTGACTTGTGCATATGACTGCCGTCGTAGCTCCAACCTCCCTTTTGAGATGAAATCCTCACCTGTCAAACTTCTATCGTGTATAGCCATTGTATGGTTATTCTTCCCTGGATCGTTTAAGACAGGGAGATATGTTTTGGTCTCTCCAGGCAACAGCTCCATGGCCTTCTGCATCCAGGGAGGAGGGATAGTCAGTTCCATTCTGTCGCAGCGGTGTTAGGGTCCTTGTTCCCATGATTCTCTCAGTGAGGTGTGATGTGTCTATCTCCTTAGCTGATGCCTTGTTGATAGCTCTCTCAGCTTTGGGGCTTTGAGGTGCTGGAGCATCTGATGGTGTTGTGTAGTGAGAGCTTCATGGTTTGTCCCAATGGTCCTCAATGATTACATTGTTGCTTGTGTGACACATCTGATGTGTCCTAGCGACCTACCTCACCCATTCATGGCTGATGAGGTTTTCTCGGTGGCCAAGACCCGGACGCTCAGTGGCTGGTGCAGGTGTCTCAAGAGACCCCATGCCGTTCACTTGAGTTGGCAGTATTGTTATGTCTGATAAAAAATCATTCTGGTCTGTATTGTATGTTTTGTATACTTATTCAGAGGTCAATCCCCGGGCACTCAATGACATGTTCATGAGCCTCAGATAGACCTTGCGTTTCTTTAGTTTCCTGATGATGCCAGCAATGTACAGTAGCATTTGGACATGTTTTGAATGATTTTTGTATCCACGATGGTCGAGACCTGGGCATTCGGTAACCTGTTCCGGTGCCTTGATGGGCTCAGCGTTATTGTTTTTATGTTCTTTGGTGTGTGTATCCCCAGTCTGCCTGTCTTGGCATGATGGAGATGACATGGCCTGGTGTGCTCGCTGCCATCTCCCAGAACACATCTCAGTTGTAAACTCATTTTACTTTCTCACATTGTTACTGTACTAATTCATGTTTTCGCCCTAAGAAATTATTTTTTACCCATAGTTGAGGTTTTATTTCAAGCAATCAAATTTAGGGGGTGACCATTTATCTACAGAATGCCCAATAGATCTTCCATATCCATAAAATGCTTTGTAACAGTCCCATGTCCACCACTTTTGCTCTTTCTTACAGTTATACCCACAGGTCCTAGAAAACTAATGATGTATCCAGAAACAAAAACATATCGACACACTGTGGCATGCAACAGTAGAGTGCTGAAATCATCATTTGAATAGAACAATCACAACCCCCTGAAAGAGGTGTCTGTGATTGTTCAAGGGGGGAGTGGGGAGTGCGTGAAGGTCCGAGGCACCCCATGTATTGAATGGGAACCAAAAGTGTCCCGCTACCACCGGGCGGGGGGCGG
>SZWC01003383.1:110351-124468 GCA_023375785.1 Penium margaritaceum
CACACACACACACACACACAACACATACACACAAAAACAAAACATAAGCTGGGGGTAGGATTTAAACATATTTTGTATTGAAAATGAAGTGTCTTTGCGTGCGGTAATTAAATGGATGCCTTTTCTTGATTTTGATTGGTAAAAAAAAGAAGAAAAAGTGGTCATCATTTGATCATGATCTCGCAAGGATTGAGCAACAGTCACATGACCCTCCGCGCCATGCTCAATTGGCGTCGCACGTCACTGGTCATGGATTGCTAGGGAGCTGGATACCTTTTTTCTTTCCCTTTCTTTTCTTTTTCTGTTTTTTCTCTGGTGCCAGATCTGGGGGACTTTTTATTCTGCTTGTGGATATGGCAGGGACAACCCTTCGGTTGCATGGATATCCTGGCTGATTCACTCCACTTGATTTCTTGGTTTTCAATTGGAAGAAATCAATTTCATCTGTTGTCTGAATTCCATTTTCCTGCAGAGTCAAGTGAGCGTTCTTGCATCTGGTACTTGCAGATTTCCGGTGTTGGTGCCTATGCATCACTGCAAATTGCACGGTCGTATGACGGTCAGAGGTCATGCCATCACACTTTTATTTTTGATTGGCCGTCGACATTTGAGCGCGGCCAGAATAATCACCAAGTTTTGTCCATTTTGAGAAACATAGTATCCAGTAAGGAGTGAAGTAAATTAAAACATCTTCCCTGAATAAAACTTTCAATATAGAGATAAAAAAGCAATAGGGTATCAATTTCCTCGTTCCATACTGAACGTCTGGTGCTGCAATCTTTCTTCTCACCACCAGAGCTCATGTCTTGTCTATCATGGACCTGCATGCCCTTACATACTCTTCTTCACCTAACTCCCTCCCCCCTCCCTCCCTCCCTCCCTCCCTCCCTCCTTCCCTCCATGGGAGCATGCACACACCATTCCATGGCTCAAAGAACTTGCTGAGTATAATGAAAGAAAACAATAAAAAGGGACGAGGGTGTTTATCCTTTTGGTTGACGAGACAAACCATGCGAGAAATATCGTGTGGGATCTCGCAGCCACCCACAAGGTTGAGCCAAACCTCCTGGTGGTGAAATCTTGATGCGGCTTCTCATGCTACAGGACAAGCCCAGCAGCATGGCCCCAATGGATTATCCATCCGGGTACTAGAAAAGCAACATGCACACCTGCTTTATAGGAACAATGCCACATCGGCCACGAGCAAGTGCGGCATGCATATCACCCTCTCTAGGTCTGTTTCAGACCTTGGTATCCAATCTCACACAATTCTCACAATAAAAGACACATCTGGCTATAATCTCTCATTAGTTCAAGTGGTTTTCCCACAATATGGAGTGATCATTATCAGAACTCATGAGCAAGCGGTGAGGCTAGAGCCATGGAAGCATTTGAGAGCTCCGTACATGTGTGAGAATCTTTCATTTTCCAGCACAGCGCACATGGGTGTAGTCAAATGGTCCATCACACAGCTACGTGTCCAGCACCAACACTCCCCCATGACCTGCAGACCCCCACCTTCACATGAAACTAACGCCTTGCACAACATGGGACAACCAACAGAGCAAGATTTCACATATCTCTCCCATGGAACGCAAGCGAACAATCCCACATGATGTCAGATGCACGACTTAACGAGGTGCAAGCATTACAGCAGAGGACGGACACTGGCAGGATGTCACACAAGAGCAGCAGAGAACTAGGAGAGAAAAATCAACCAGAAGCATCATGAGCATGCAACAGACACAGCTACATTGAACATTCCACTGCTGAGTGCCTTGGTGAGAAATTCTGCACACTGCAGACGTGTGCCGACGGCCTCGACTTCTCCTGCTTCTCCTTCTCAAATCTGCTCACGTAGAAAATTATGAGTGACATTGATGTTCTTTGTGTGTGTGTGTGTGTGTGTGTGTGTGTGTGTGTGTGTGTGTGTGTGTGTGTGTGTGTGTGTGTGTGTGTGTGTGTGTGTGTGTGTGGTTCATACCACTGTGATCAACAATGGCCTTGGTGCTTTCATTGTTGCAGTGTAGGATGATGCATTGAATGGGCATGCGTAGATGCTGAAGCAAGTGACACAACCGGGTGCCTTTTCACACACTTGTGCTGAGAAAAACATACCTAGCCTTGCTGAGGCTGCGTGCCACATCCCTGTTTTTCACTTGTCTTACGAGACAGTATCTCCACCAACAAGAAAGATGCACCCAGACTGAGAACAGGTATCTGTATTATGTTCCTAGTCGCTGTCAGTATAATCATTAACGACGGTTGATACATGTACACAAAAGAACAGGCCAACTGTGCTGTAGAAAGTGCATAGCAGATAACACAGAGGGTTGCATTGAGATGGAGTGCCCTTGGCTACTGCAAGAAATGCACCAGAAATTCGACTGCAAACGCCACATGAGCACACATGGTCGTTGCAAGGTACGTGAGCGAGCCAATGACACCAAGTAGTCGGTGGCATCCACCATCTCCCCTCAGGGAGACGGTAGATGTAACTGAATACATGAGGAGTGGTGGGTGCTACCACCACTCCTGCTTGCAAGAAGCCATGGAAAAGGTCCAAATATCAAGGAGGAAATCCAGTTATCTCTCTGATACCAGATGTTGGAAGAGAAATTCAGCCACACTTGAAGCAGAATTCCCAGCTACTCCATGGAGAAGAGAGGGAGGGGGTGTGTCAAACCTGAGTGACTGGCGTCGAATTACAAGTGGTAGAGGCGAGAGGAGTGGAAGCCAGATGAATGCGCAGGCTTGCATCGAGTGGTTTGTGCATTCACCTGGCAAGCTGAGGTGGTTACTGAGCCACTCTGGATTCAGCTAGTTTGAGGTGCTGCCAGAAAGGTTCTAACATCAATTGGCTTAGCAGGGAAATCCTCGACCACCTACCCATATTGTGATATGCACATTCCTGTAGCGTACGGACCATTTTTATGGTTAAAATGGTCGTTAAATTTCTATCGGGTACATTGAGTACTCGAGGCTCAAGTTTCGAGGAGCCAAAAGTCCGGTAAAATGTAATGGGCTAGAGTCTGGTTTGACTCTAGCCTGGAAAATAGTCCTTGATTGGATTCGAGGCGAAAGGAATATTGCAATGGAAAACACATCGCGTCGCTCCTCCTCCACTCCTAGAATGACGCTAGGGTCTTGTTTCCAGCGTGGCAATGCCACGTGGAAGAAGTAGGTTGCATATTTTCAAACATGCCCTATGACGACTACGTCCATTTGTGGCGCGGTTCGTCTCAGCCAAAATGGCTGAGGCGACCATTCGCTCACCCTCCTGAGACGACTATTCTGAGGGCCTACATTTTGGCTCAGCAGTTAGTCGCAAAACAGACCACGTCTGTTACATTGGCATCAGAGCCAGAGCTTCGGCAAGAGAAAAAAGCATGCGACTGTCGGAAAGACTTGGACGTCGGATCTGGACATCCACGGACAGTGTTAGTAGTCGACGCAGTTTACAACAAGAATACATTTTTTTTGGACCAGTTCTTCCAAACGCCGTCTGATCGGCAGAGCGAGCGAGATGGCCTACAGCTTGAAGATGGAGCCCCAAGAGCATCAAGCCCAGAGCCGATAGCTATAGCTTCGTCGTGAAGACTAAAAAAGAAAAAAGGCTCATGGCTGTGAGCAAACACTGTCCGACCAGCGGCTGTTTGCCCTCAACAGGACCGAGAACCTGTCTGTTGACGGGCGGGCCGATAGCCCTATGGTCCTACCGGTTGCCTCCCAACCAAGAACGGGAGAAGGAGAGTGGGACCCCTCTCCTCCCTCACCCGGCAGGCGCCGACTGCACCAGAGAGGGGGATCGGGAGATACAAGTCCCTCTCCCTCGCTTCTCAGGCACCAACGGCGTCGAGGGAAAGAGAGGGGAGAGCCCTCTCTCTCCCTCTTCCCTGGCACCGACGGTGGCAAAGGGAAAGAGAGGGGCGAGGCCCCCCCTCTCCCCTTTGTTCGTGGCGTTGAACACGCCAAGGGGGAGGAGAGGGGCAGACCCACTCTCCCCCCCATCCATGGTGCCGACGGCGCCGAGGGGGAGGAGGGGCAAGCCCCTCCCTCTTCCCCTCCGCCATGGTGCCGATTGCGCCAAGGAGGAGGAGAGGGACGAGCCCCCCTCTCCCCCTTGCCCATTTTGCCGACAGCGCCGAGGGGGGAGGAGAGGGACGAGCTCCCCCCATCCCCCTCTTCCCCTCCGCCATGGCGCTGACGGCGCCATTAGGAAGGAGAGGGGACATCCCCCCCCCCCCACCCCCTCACTTGGGCCGACGGCCTGAATGGTGGAGAGGGGACGACTTCCTCTCTCCTTCCTCTCACATGGGCCGACGGCCGGAGAGGGAGAGAAGGGGCGATCTCCCCGCTCCCTTCCCTCTCACTTGGGCCGATTACAGCAAGGGGAGGAGAGGGGATAATCTCCCCCCCTCCCCCCCCCTCTCACATGGCCGACGGCCTGAGGGGTAGAGAGGGGACGTCCTCCCCTCTCCCCCCCTCCTCTCACTTGGGCCGACGGCCCGAAGGGGACGAGAGGGGACGATCCCTCGTCTCTCCCCTCTCACGTGGGCCGACAGCCCACGGGTGGAGAGGAGGAAACTTCGCTCCCTCCTTTCGCTCGATCAGAGACCACGGCCCATCAGACGCATACAAACGGTATGATTGTGTTTTGCCATCCACTCGTGTGAGATTTTGCGCAGTCGTTAGGGGCCGGTGTCGATGCTCGGACGGTGAAGGCTGGAGTCCTTTGGGCTGTTTTGTATTCGTACCTTTCTCAAACACCCCTTGTTTTGAACTCGGCCGGTCCAATACAAATTGGAGGAAAGTTCCTCCGCTAGGTAAAAAAATTGAGCACCATAAAAAGTAGATTGAAGCTCAGACCGGGCTCCAAATTTGCGTGAATTAGAATATCCATTAAAGAAAAATCTCTTGGTGCCACTAGCACTAGAGACGAGGACGATTTCCTCAACTAAGCCCGATACTGTCCGTGTCGGCCGTGGGTTTGCCACCATAGAGTGGTAAAAAAAAGCTCAGATTGATCTCTAAAACATTTCATTTTTTTCTGAAACATTTTTAAAATCCATTTCTCTGTAAATGGAAAGAAGGAAAATTGATCATTTTCCCAGCACACCACGAGGTGTCGTTTTGAAAGGAACAAGTTGTTCCACGCGATAAAGCTGACATTTGGAATGCAACAAATGGAAGTTACTTCAATGCAATAAAATTAGCACCGACAGTGCCTAAACTTTCTGGAATTTTTTGGGGTAGGTTTTTAGAAAACCCGGAAGGCGGATCGCTAAAAAAAAAAAGCCACGACATGGCTTAATGCAGGTTGTATGTACGCTCAATAACTTTGTTTGAGCAAAACGATAGCATGGTGCACCAGGTTGCAAAATCACATCGATAACGTGCATGGAGAAGAATTCTCAATGAAAAACAATAAAAGCACCAAACGTGCTGCAACCACTCAGCGACTCATCCACTTATCGCAACAATGCGAAATGTGCGGACTGCACACAAAACGAGCGTCGTTGCACGGTTACATGGGCGTCAATCACATCATTGACGTAAGTGCCAATTGCACTACAAGCAACAGCACAAGTGCTAGTTGCAGAAGTTTTGTCGGTATCGAACACACCACTAAAAAGGTGTTAGCTTGCAATTAAATCTTGGATGCCGAAAGCATTCTTGATGCTAGTGCCGAACGCACTGTTCAAGGTCTACGGAGATGTGACCAAAACAAATGCCAATTGTGTGCCCATGTTGGTGCCGATTGCACCAAGGATATTGGATAAGTCATTTTGTGCTTGGATTTTTGCTGAGAGGAAGATGTGAGTATCGATCGTACTCAACATACACGCGATGGTGAGAATCCCCAATCGAGGGCCAATCCCACTATATTGACAAGTGCCGATTACACTTGGAACATGACCAACATGGAAGATGCAATTGTAGCATTCGCGAGTGCCAAACGCAAAGTTACCATGAGCGTTGTATGTGTGGCCGACGAGTGAATTGGTGAAGTCGTTGGTACGAGTGTCCGATGCACCATTGTCATAAACACCGATTGCACGATTGACAAAAGCTAGAGGTTGCACTTTTGTCATGGGTGCCGAATGCACCACTGATGCGAGTGCCAAACGCACTATGGACATGAGTTCCGGTTGGACTAGCTATGCTAGTGCTGAGCGCACTATGACCATGAGTTCCGGTTGGACTAGCTATGCTAGTGATGATGGTACAACACATGTTATAAAATGTCGATTGAACCTATAAGATGGGTGCCGGTCGCACCCTGCTGCATCCACGAGCAAGAACTAGCCAACTCTTTACCTGGTCGTACTAGCTTGCATTAGACCACAAATGAAAGCATACGATCTATGCCCGGAGTGGTTCGACAGGCAAGTGCGTCAAGCGCGTTATTCAAAGCGCCGGAAACACGGCAACTGACGTTTACAAGGTATCTCAACAAACTCAAGAATGGTCGTACTGTCGAATCCTTTGAATAGAGAACCGGCAGGCATGACTAGAAACAATCACATGCGGTTGTGGTGATTGGATGTATGCACAAACGATACAAAAAAAACACAGCGATCTTGGGCGTCACCGACAGTGACGACCATTTGAAGTTAAAAACTTTGCCCTGCCGATAACAGTATGGAAGGATACTTCCGAAGGAAGTGCGGACAAAAGTTTTACAGATAAATGACGAGTGACAAGGACGATTTCATCAAAGTTGGACCATGCTAAAGGTGGATGAACTCCTCCGTACCCATAGATGGAACGTGCTACAAAAGCCCCGTTGGTTGAGCACCGGTTCCAAAACATGCACGACCTACATGACGGTGAGAGGTCAGCGTGCATGACCAAGTGCCAAAGACAACCCTCTTTTCAATGGGTCAATGTATGCGATTCATACCATGGTACTTTAGCCACGTGAAATTGGGTACATAGCATGCGTGGAAAACGTACACAACATGCACAAAAACCTAATCCACTAAGTGTTGGTGTGTCGATCACGACACCCAGTTATGGATAAGTTGGACAGACGAATGATCACAACGGTTTTGTGACACTTGAACAAGCTGACGATATCAGTTGATGTCTTGGATAAAAATGGCGACACCATTTCACCAAACAAGTAGTTTGGTGTGCGCAGGACGTGTGCCTTGACAGTCGCACGTCCCATTGTGCTACAATGTTCAAAGGCAAATGTGATCATTTCATGACTGAGTCCGTGTCATGACTATGTCATGAGACGTGAAATAGACCTGGTCTGTTAGCTTGCCGACTTCAATCCTTAAGGATTGCCATCGTGCCGCCTGTACACAGTGTATACTGGATGCATCAGTACCTTTTGGAGGTTCTTTGCATCATCAGTCATGGCCGATGCAACATCGGTCCATGATGGAACGTGTCAAGGATGATACGCTTGAATAAATTCTCGATGGCGAAACCATTAACACCCTCTCACTCAATGAGTGATGGATAGAAATCAGGGTACCCGACTGATACTGACAATAAGAAGGTACATGAGTGTACTCACAACCCTGTTCAGGAGACAATGGGGGCTGTATTTGCGCCAGAGAGGGGCGGAGACTCTTCGGTGGGTCCTCCACGATTTGAGACGCTGCAGTGCGGTGGTTGAAGATCGCAAGAGTCAGTTATGGCGTATAACAAGATCGACCAAATGCCAAAAGTGAACAAAGTTGAAGGCGACACCTTCAGTCTATCATCACTTAGTGAGTGAATGTGTCATGTACATTGATAGACAAAAATACATGAACCGACGTCGATGACATAAATTCATCCACAATTCGGTAAAAATCCATTTCAGAGAAAATGAGGGACACTCATTTTCTACTTAATGGTGCTCTAGAGAACTATGAAGATCTCATAGATTGCTACAAACCAACTACAACATGGTTATGATCACGTCAACGACTAGGTATTGTGTTCAAAACTTATGACCGTGGAGACGATCTATAAGCTGACAGCTTTATGCTAGCAGTATGTTAGCATCTACATCTTGGTGGCCCGACTTACCACATGAGTCATAATCAATACAGAGGTAAAATAATGACCAGTGTGTAAAAAATGTTGATGTGAAGGGACTCTTCAAGATGGGCCTTGAGAAACGATATTTCTTATCAAATTCTTTTGATGTTTTGATAAACGTCTCAAAGTTGAGGCCATCGTGATGGTACACTAGTTGTGTACGTTCCGCTCTTCAAACATCATGGAGATGGATTCCAGTCATACCAAGGCATGGTGTAGCACCAAATATCCAATTTGTTGGAACAAAACCAAAATCCGAGAGAGATCATAATGACTACGGTGTAGTCAAACCATGCTTTACTGACCCAAAAGGTCATGTTGAAGGGATTCAAGCCCCTTGGTTTTGGAGATGGTTCAATCAAAGTACATTGCCGAACGCAAGTACAATACAACTCTAGATGTCGCTGCGGTGGTATCCACAATGGTGGATGTTTGCCGACATGTCTTTGATGAGGGCGATCCCCTCCATGAGTGCCTCGGATGAAGCATATGGAAAACAATCTATTGAAAGGAAGTACCGAATGTGTGTATAGAAGACATTGAAGCAACACGGATTGTTGCAACTTGGCAAATACAATCCATTGACGAGATCTTGAATGCAACCCTTGAGCGCAATTACGTAATCACAAACAGTTTCAGGAACTAGTTTTTCCAGGATCACCGGATGTGATTCGAAGGGGTTCGATCACAATCACATGGAAATGACACCCGAAAGATGTTCTTCCAACTTGTACCGAAATGATTGTGATCATAGTACACCCGTTTGGTGAATACCATACGATGAACACTTTGCCTGTGGATGGGATCCATGGTTGTTGAGATTGGTTATCTCAGTTAACATACTTCAAAAGCAGTGTGCTTTTGACGGGGACGTGAGCGGCAGCCTACGGTACCCATTTCAAACAGAAATGAGGGGATGATGGTTGAGACCAAGATCATCTAGGTCGGAGCATTGCCGTGTCTAATGATGGACTTTGACGGTATTTGCACATGCCAGACGACTGATGCTGCCTCCTTCAAAGATGAGTGCAATCTTTGAAAGGAAAAACAAGTGTGCTCAGCAACCCTGTCTTAGGGCCTTGGTGCCTCCCAACCCTAAGATGAAGCTAGCATGCGAGTTGCATGGGCTAAGTGGAGCTTGGTTGAATTCAGCCAACCAACCCACAAGTGTTGACAGAGGTCTAGTGAACCTTCACGTGGTTATGAACACGTAGTTGCAACCCGAGAGGATTGATGTCCAGATACTGGGTTGCACATATTAACAATGTTGTAGGGAGGTACCACCTTGGCAACATCCCCGAGGAAGAAATCATGTCCAAATGACATGGGAAGTGTTGTGTGGACCTGGACAGTTTTTGCGGGGACGCCCGGTTAATTCGTCGCAGGGAGGCTCCTTGAAAAGGGTGAGGAGGCGTCGCCACAACAGTTTTCTGGACACGTACCACACGGAATGTGGGAAGATTTAACCTATGTACTCTCTTCCAAACTGGCAAGACATTGTTGACAATGTACGTCCCAAAAGGCATCGACTATGCCATCGATACTCACGTATGATGAGTCTTCGGTGAAGACCCACTAACACTTGTGAAAATGTACAAGGATTGTGCGCATCTCATCTTGTCAAGAGCCAAGGCACCACGCTATCAACACTGGATGTTGTATGCAAATGACCGTTATCACAAAAACCATAAGTGTGTGGTTAATTGTGTGTTAACGTGACGCAACCGTGTTGCGGATGTCAAGAGTTCACACTTGTGAACTTGTTTGCGATTCTTGTTGCATGATTTGCATCATGCAGCACGCGATGATCTAACCTCCGTGAGCAAAGACGAACCGAGACTGTTCGAATCAAAGGGGGAGGAATGTAGCGTACGGACCATTTTTATGGTTAAACTGGTTGTTAAATATTTATCGGGTACTTTGGGTACTCGAGGCTCAAGTTTTGAGGAGCCAAAAGCCCGGAAAAATGCAATGGGCTAGAGTCTGGTTCGACTCTAGCCTGGAAAACAGCCCTTGGTTGGATTCCAGGCAAAAGGAGTGTCGCGATGGAAAATCCATCGCGTCACTCCTCCACTAGAATGACGCTAGGGTCTTGTTTCCAGCGTAGCAATGCCACGTGGAAGAAGTAGGATTAGGTTCCATGTTTACAAATATGCCCTATGACGACTACGTCCATTTGTGGCGCGGTTTATCTCAGCCAAAATGGCTGAGGCGACCATTCGCTCACCCTCCTGAGACGACTATTCTGAGGGCCTACATTTTGGTTCAGCAGTTAGTCGCAAGACATGCCACGTCTGTTACAATTCCTATGAGACCATAAACTTCCATGTTAGAAATAAATTGCTTTTCACCCACTAATTTCTGTCCAAATGCCGGCAATATGGTTTTCACAAATTAGAGGTGCAACAGGTGCAAGTGATATTAGGATATACTATCAATTTAGTAAGTTTCATTTCATGTCCACAGCCTTGCAAATTGGCAGTAGTTGTTCTACATCATCCTTCCCTGTCGACTCATCTCATGCTCTCACAGACCTGCACGTGTCGGAGCATGCAACCAAGGGTTCAAGGTTCTTGCAAGAAATCTGCATACAAAAACAGGTCGCCATTTCTTCCACTACTTTTCTTTACTTCCAAGATGGCATTCATAACAGGGAGGAGTGATGCCGTAGAATCTGGCAGCATGCAGTGTCCGCTCTGCCGGAGGATTGTGTGACATGAGCACTCAACTCAAGGACCTCTTTCTTTCCAGGACCTTTCAGTCCCAACCAACCCTATCTAGCCCAGTCCAGCTCAGCCCCAGCTGTCTCTGATGCTCTTGCTGCTGCATGCTACATGGTGGATTGTGAATGTGTTGCCCCCCAATGGCTCTGATGCCATGAGGATGAAAGGGCATTCTCTTAGCTTCCGTTTGTGTGTGAGATGGTGATTGCTAGGTACAGTGTGAAAAATGATGCTGAGACAGTGAAGATCAAATGGAACAATGAGCAGGAGGAGGGTTCATCCCCCTCTCCTCACCACGGCATGCACACATTGCAACGGTGCAAGCACACTTGCTGAGGTGGAAAAAACAGCTAAGGTTCTGGAAATAGCACAGGACACTAGGTTGTCCAAACAACAAATCAAAAGTAGCGGCAGATGTATAAAAGAATCTCCTGCACAAGTGAGTTGATAACACATCATACTGCCTCTTACACTCAAGAATAATGATAGTAATAACAACAATGAAATTCCTTTGATCATTCAGGAATTATTAACACTACTACTCTCCTCTCATGGAAAAACTACTCTGAAACTTGCCAAATTGTTTTCTGTCTTTGCACAATTTTCAGTGAACAATGCGACAAGATTTTTGCTCCAACACTTGCGAAACGTTGTACAAGACTAACAGACATTCATGAAGCCAGGTTTAACTGAATCACCAATTCAGTAGGCTCCAATGCTTCCTCAACAGCCACCTCACAAAATTCCACGCTGTGCATGCAGTCTCTGGATGACCACGTACGGAACGTGGCCGACTGTGAGCATCAGATCGCCGTCTGATGCAAGCAGTGCCATCCTAACGGCAAAGTTGGCCGTTGTGAAGGAGCTGGCGAGCTGTGAAGCATTGGAATGGGTGGGAAGTCCCATCCATATCTTGAAGTTGAAATCTTGAGAGCCGAAGTTAGAAAGACAGACCAAGGACGTAAACAGGCATTTTGACCAAAATCAAACTAAGTACATGGGACTTGGACAAAGCAGGTCCAAAACTACATAGGCAGTCATTATATTTGAATCTTACTTCCACTATATGTAAGTGTAAGAAAGAGGTGAATGTAAAGTCTACTGCAGTATTGGTGCAATGCTACAGAGAAAGTAAATCGAACCGACCCAGGGAGTGGGTTACCAATAAAACTCCTACAAACATGTACAGTTGTGCAGGCTGAAGCTGGTCATATCAAAGAAGTTTTCAACTGGCACGGTGCATGTGGGTGAGTGGCTTTGAAGGTATGGTTAATTGATCCAGAATCATACACTCCACAACCAGTGTACAAAATGTGCTTTCTTGTGTACATTGATTTTACGACACGTGTCATCACCCATCATCACGTAAGGTTGTACTATGCCTCCGTTATCTTTAATTGATTTAGAAAAATCACGCAATGAGATGTACAATGAGTTTTTTCCCCCTGAGCCATCCATGTTCACTTATTGAACGTGGATGGTACACTGTATTCATTTCCTGGTAGAATTCTGATTACACATTTTTCTGAATGTGTGATTTTAGGGTGGTTGGTCATACATTTTCTCACTCTGCAAAAAAAATGAAAGGCCTTGGCCCCAATTGACTCTTTCTGGGCATGGAATTTGAGTGGGACAGGCAGCGCCGTTCCTTGCATGTCCACCAGGCTGCACATTTGTGTAGCCTGGGGAGCATTTCTCTCCATTGCAATTTGCAGTCCCCCTCGCCTCACCAATGACCTTAGCTGGCTACATACAAAGCCGCTGGACGACTCGAAGCGAGGGGAGCCAGTCGATGTCAGAGATTATGTCCGTGCCACTGAAAATCTGACGTGTCTTGCGAGTGCAACCCGCACAGAAGTTGGATTCGCTATCAATTTTTAGTGTGTTTCTCACAATTTCTTCTCTAGTGGCATTTGGAGGTTCCGCTCCATATTGCTTGTTCTACCTTCTCAGCAACGCGCATTTGAATATGCTATCGTGCAGAACCCTCAATCGTTGTCGATGGTTACACCAACAGTGATTGGGCTCATGAAGCAGATGCTCCCAGTCCCACTGTGTGCATCTTCTTGGTTGGGGGAACCATGATCTCATGGAACTGTGGGGGGAAATGTTGCGTTGCGTGAAGCTCGTGTGGAGCACGAGCTTCATGTGACGCAGAATATGTGGCATTCGACTAAGGTACATATGAAATTGTTTGGCTGTGTCTTGTTCTCTAGTAGTCATGCGTTCCTATCGGCTAGATCACCGTGCATTGTGACAGTCAATGCACGAAGGTAATCACGGGGAATGATTGCATGCGCCATTCACACATAAACTGTATGAATGGTGGACACCACTTTGTGCGCAAGTGAATCTTTGCTGGCCCTTTCTGCATTGCCTGGGGTAAATCACGGTCTCAATGAGCTGACTCCTTGCACGGTCTCTCCCTTCATGCATGTTCATTTTTGTTGTGCATGTTATTGGTCTCGCGCGCACACATGATCCCGGGGGGTGATACCTTTTGGGTTACATAGTAACCCTTTTACAATCGGTTTCTCCTGCAGGAGGAAAAAAAAAAAACGTGATTGGTCAGAGATGCGGCCGGAGGCCTTTCTTTGCAGAATTCAATGTTGTTTTCTCCCTCTGTCGCTCCTCCTCAGCCGCAACCTTTCAGGTTTCACGGAACTGGTTGTCATGGCCAGCTAGTGAGCCTCGTGAACCCGGGCTCAAATAGGGTCAAATCACGAGAACAACACAAGGAAATCTGCCATTGTCATAAAACAAGGGAAATGAAGCGAGATCGGTTTATAAAAGTGCTATAATCTTTTTCATGAGACTGGGAACATTCAGTTTTCATTGAAAGTGGACAAAGATCATCTTGTGTTTGTGTGTTTCCATCCAAAAAAGTGTCAAACTAGCATACTAGTTCATATTCCTTCATTCTAATTTCATCTTTTTTTTCCAGATTCGTTCCAAAAGAAGAAGAAATTCTTTTTAGGGCTCTATTTCAAAATTTTGGTTTATTCCTTCACATAATTGTCCATAAAACATATGTTTTGAGGTTTAGGTGAATGTGAAACAAGGGCATGATTTTTTTTTCTTTCTAAAACGCACACTAAGGATGATTTATCATTATACTACAGTCTCATGGCCATCCTTTCATTATGAGGTCCAAATTGCGCACAATTATCCAGTCTCTCTTAAGAGATGTTACTACAAAAACTTTTGCTTGGTTTCTATGTAACCCTATGCATGCTTTGCGTGCAACACTTGCCTCTTGTTTTCGGTTTTTTTTTTTAATGCTTATTGGCATCCCCTTGTACTTCTCTCCTCCTCATATCTTTATCTTCATACGAACACACACACACA
>SZWC01003383.1:158520-174607 GCA_023375785.1 Penium margaritaceum
TACATGTACATATACATATACATATACATATACATATACATATACATATAAACATACATATACACATACATATACATATACATAAACATACACATATACATATACACATACATATACACATACATATACATATACATATACATATACATATACATATACATATACATATACATATACATATACATATACATATACATATGAACATACATATACACATACATATACATATACATATACATACACATATACATATACACATACATATACACATACATATACATGTACATATACATATACATATACATATACATATACATATACATATACATATACATATACATATACATATACATATACATTTACATTTACATATACATATGTATATGTATCTTTATAAAGATGCGAGATGCATCTTTATAAATGGAGATATATCTCGATGTTTTCAGAATTCGATCGAAAGGTCATGATTCTTCTTTTGTTGGTTCTCGAAAGTGGTCGAAGTTGTCCGGAGGTTCAAGAAGGTTTGCTGGAGGGTGAGGGCGGTTGGCCGAATTGCCCTCGACCGTCGGGGAAAAACTTGGGGTATTGACGCGCGGTGGGCTACATGTCTAAAGACATAAACTCCCACACCAAAAGATTAGGGACTCGTGTACGTCCAGTATGTAACACTGCCCCTCCTTTCAACCGCGATGTCCTGACGCGCGAACTATTTGTTGCCCAGTCATGACGGAAGTAGCCGTCAATTAGGTGATTGATGTCTTGGAGGTTCTAATAGGGTTCCCTGCTGTTATGCACGGCTTCATAGCCGTGCCACTTGACAAGGAATTATGCCGTTTTGCCACACTGTCCATGGCGAAGGATGTCCTTTATAACGTATTTGGTGTCCTTGTCCAGTTGTACGGGAGGCGGGAGGGAACATCCCTTTGGGGGAAGTTTTCTCTAGGGTCTCGGTAGTTCTTCATTAGGCTCATATGGAACACCGGATGAACTTGCATAGTGTCGGGGAGTTTAAGTTATGCAACCACGGGGGTTTGCATGCGCTTGGTCTTAAACGGTCCCAACCATTGGGGTTTGAGCTTTGAACACTCGGCTCCATGGAGATTGATGTCGGCCGGGCTGAGAAGGACTTTGTCGTCGGCGCAAAAACGTCATTGGTGCAGTGTTGGTCTACTACTTGTTTCATCGCTGCCTGCATCTTCGTAAGCGTCTACCGTGTTTCCTCCCAAATGATGGAGAAGTCCCAGTATAAGACGTCCATCACGGAAATGTTGCTTCAATTGTGTAGTCATGCATGTGTGGCGGGAATTTTGCCATACACCACTTCAAATGGAGTTTTACCCGTTGCGGTGGAGATCGTTGAATTCTATACAATATTTATGGTTGGGAGTTTTCGTGCCCAATCCGTCCCATGGGCGTTGCATAATGTTCAGAGAAGTTGTTCGAATATCTTATTGGTCCACTCGGTTTTGCCGTCGGTTTGATGATGAAACGCTGTTGATAGCTGGATCCAACTGCCATAGCAAGTCATCGGTTCAAGCCAAAAACGGCTGGTAAATCGACCGTCGCTGTCGCTCGTGATGGTTCTTGGTACGCCGTGTAGTCGCACAATGTTGTTACAAAACAACTATACTGTCCCCTCAACGGTGACGATGATCGTTGTCGGAATAAGGTGGGACATTTTGGGACACTTGTCGACAACCACCAGGATTGCGTCACATCCCTTGGGTGTGACTGGTAATCCCGTGACGAAGTCTATAGAGATGTCAGCCCATGGTTTTGTTGGAATGGGGAGCAGCTACAGCAATCCGGTGGCCGTGTGTGATGGGATTTTTGTCGCTGACATGTGTCGTAGGATTTACAGAAGTTGGCCACATCGGATTGCATCTTGTCCCAATAGCAATGTTTCACCAACGTCTTTAGTATCTTGTCTTCTCCAAAGTGCCAACCTTGTTCGGTGTCGTGGCATTCTTCGAGCAGCATATGGTGGAGTTTGTCGCTTGGAAGAACGACTACCTGGCGAGTAAATTGTCATCGCTAATAGGGTCTGTCATACAAAAACTTGGCTTTGTCGTATCCGCCATGCTGGTTGTAACCTCCTGTGAATAGTTGCTCGAGATACGGATCCCGTTGTAGTTGTAGCATTTCTCCCTTGGTTATTAGGTCTGGTTGACGGCTGAGTGCATCGGCCGGGTTGATTTTACCTGACGGTACTCAATTTTGTAGTCGAATCCAGATTCAAGGAACTCCATCCATTGGGTTTGACGTCGACAGAGGTTCGGCTGCATCTTCAAACATTTCAAATCGTGGTGGTTGGTGCGTACAATGCATCGGCGGCTTTCAAGATAGCATCGCCATGTCTTAAATGCATGAACAACCGCCAACATCTCTTTCTCATGTACGTCATAGTTGATTTCCGATCCTCGTGGTTTTTGGGACATGTATGCGACCGGCTGTTTATCGTTGTCGTGGTCTTGTAGGAGGACTGCACCGATGGCTCGATCAGAGGTGTCCGTAGCCATGATGCAGTCAACCGTTAGATTGGCTAATTGTAGGGCTGGCGCCAAGGTCATAGCGTTCCGCAAAGCGATGAATGCTTCTTGTTAGTTGTCTCCCCATCGCCACTCATTTTCGTTTTTAGTGAGGTCAGAGAGAGGCGTTAACACTAGGTCGTAATCCTGTACAAATCGCCAGTAGTAATTGCAAAAACCAAGAAAACCTTGGATATCTCGGACGCTGGCCGGCGTCGGCAAGTCAGCGACCGCTGCCACTTTTTCTGGGTCCATGGTAATTTGTCCGCCGTTGACAACGTGATCCAAAAACTGGATCAAACGGCGACTGAAGTCGCACTTCAAGAGTTTTCTGATAGTTTTCTCTCTTTGTAAAAAATTCAAGAAGCTTTCAAAGATGTCCATTGTGCTCCTCTGGGGTACGGCTATATACTAGGATATCGTCAAGATACACCATGGCAAAATCGTCAAGGTCGGGTGGAAAATGCTGTTCATTGCCGCCATGAACTTTGTTGGGGCATTCGTAAGTCCAAAAATCATTTCTATGAACTCGAAATTCCCATAGCGATTTTGGAACACCGTCTTCTTGATGTCGGCAACTGCCACACGAATATGGTGATAGCCGGTGCGCAGGTCAATTTTGGAAACTATTCGAGCCCTTCAGGGTTGGTCGAAACGTTTGTTGGCCCGGGGAAGAGGGTAGTTGTTCTTGATGGTAGCGTCGTTCAACGCCCTATAGTCCACGCACATCCACATTCTACCAGTTCTTTCTGTAATGAACAATATTGGTGTGGCATATGGTGATGTGGATGGACAGATGAACCCCTGACCAAACATCTCATCGAATTTCTTTTTCAACTTGGTTAGCTTGTGACCCCTCATCCGATAAGCCCCTTGAACTGTGGGTTGGCTGCCTTGCTTTAGCTCGATGCAATGGTCGATGTCTCGTTCAGGTGGTAGGGTCCTTGAGAGTTTGTCAAGAAAAACGCCCCCAAACTTTTGGATGAGTGGTGCAAACTCTTTGGGTACCATCGCGAATGTTGTTGATGCTGATGAGGCTGGTGAGGCCAATCAGTCAGCTGCTGCAACTTTTGCTTCTTCCATTGGCTCGAGATGCATGAGCCACGCACGAGCTCCTCGTTGCATGTAGTATTTGGCCACGTTGAGCGGTATCGGGTGCACAAGTTGTCGCTTTTGGCTGGCACGGCTTCCTCTGTTGCTACCACCTCTTTTCCTTCAGCCGTCGTCTTCCATCTTACGCACGGGAGTTGCTGTTTGGAGTCTCCGACAATGATCTTGTGGAATTGCCGTCTATACTCTGCCATGTTGGACTCCTGACATAGACACTCAAGCTTGTACTGAGCATGAGAATTCTTGTTCAGCCGTCCAAATTGTGCAAGCATCACGCGCGAGAATTCATTCCAGTCTGTTGGTGGCGTCAGCACGTTTTTTCATTGTGGGTTGATGTGCTCCAAGGGTAGAACGCCTGCCACGAGCAATGTGAGACGGGCGCCGTTGGGCGTTGATGAGGTCCCGCCAGTCTCCTGCCGCCATTGGATGGTCTTGAGATCTGACCACGAACTTAGCCTCGTGCCGAAAGGTCAATCGCTTTTGTTGTCATTGACACCAGTAGTGGTGAAGTATACCTCCGATGTTGTCAGTCACATCCGAAGCATTGGTCCTTTAGAAATTGCAGTATGGAACAATTCCGGTGGGGCCGGACAAATTTTGGGTTCGCTCGAGAGTTGGGTATTTCTTTCGACAAGCAACACTTATCGTGCGCTTGCATTGCAAAGAGCCTCAATCAAAACATTGAGCTGTTGGAGCAGGTAGCTGTTGATCCCTTCAAGCGCGGAGGTTCAGTTTGCAAGTTCCTCATTGATCCGCGCTTGTCGTCCGGTGGCACTTGTCGTTCTTGCTGCAGAAATTGAGGCTGTCGGTGGGGACGGCTGGTTTACCGTTGTTGGATCCGTGACCGACTTGATTTTCAGAGCCGTATGGTTTAATCCAGTTGCCGAATAGCCTGCCACACCAGTGTTTGCTTCCGCTTAAGGGTTTGCATGCATAGGCTTGTTCTACTCCTCCATCACGAAAGTTGTTGCTGAAGATCTGGTGTTGATGTCAGATGTGCACGCTCGCTTCACGTCGTAGTCGTGAAGTATGCAAAGTCTTGATGTACGAGATGTACTGACGAATTGTGCGAGGTAGTCCTCCAGGTGGGTCAAATGATAAGATGTCTTTCGAGCACCGCTGAGGTCCCATACAAAGTGTTATGTTCAACGGAGCATCAATGGTGAACAGGTAGAAGTTGTGAGGTAGAACACGACACTTCAGTGTTTAATAACTACCGGTAAGTGTAATTCAATGACAACAGTTGAAATTATGAAACATACAAATATATATATACATTTATATATATATATATATATATATATATAAGTGTCATGTTGCGAATGAGGCATAGTCGAGGTCGTTGGGTCAATCGTCGAGCGACGCGTGTGGAGTCGCATTGTGTGTGGTCGGATTTGGGAAGCTCCGCCGAGGAATCCGGTGCCTTTGAGGATCGACGGGGAAGATGCAAGATGCATCTTTATAAGTTGAGATATGTCTCGATGTTTCCAGAAGTCAACCAAAAGGTTGTGACGCTTCTGTCATCGGTTCTTGAAACTGATCAAAGTTGTCAGGAGGTTTGAGAAGGTTTCCCGGACGGTGAGGGCAGTTGGCCGAATTGCCCTCAACTGTTAGGGCGAGATTTGAGGTCTCGATGCGTGGTGTGCTATCTGTGTATAGATAAACGTTCCCACGTGGAAAGGTAAGGGACTCGTGTAGGTCTGGTACGTAAGAGGTAGCCAAGAATCTGGGCTAATGTCAGAAAATCTGGTGTACAAGGACTTCCATGACGGCAATTCTGTTTGTGGTCGGCGTTTTGGTCCACCGACAGCCCATCGCTTTTGTTCGAGACATGTTTTTCTCCAGTTGTCTCACGTCTGGATGCCAAACCGAGAAAAAAGTGTAAATCAGAACAGAATTGTAAAGCAACCTGGCTTTTTTTGCAAAACAAATACCGGACATTGCAGGCAAGCACATGACTCGACCGATGGCTTCTCGTCATACAGGACGGGAAGGTAGGACAAAGTCCATTTCCAAGGCACATAACATGTTTGAACCTGGCTTTAGTGTTATCTACGTTGCCCCGATGTACGCCTGCATGCAGCCAATGCCACTAGTTAACCTCCTGGGCGGAACCTACTGATGTGCTTTGAATTGTTGTGTGAGAAAATTTGTAACAGGCTCATAGGTGAAAGGTGTTAGGCGTAGCGGAACATAGATGGTGAAATAGTACATTTTTTTTAGAAGAATACAATGTAGGAAATTGGGACACTTGATTAATGTTTGATTTTGCATTTATTGAGCTTTCATGACAAGTGTTGGAATTAACAACCGCATACATGTAAGTATGGAAAAAACAAACTCAGGCATACTTGAAGTCTTACGTTTTTAATACAAGCAATGCATTCGGATTTGTATCGTGAGTGGCTGCTTCAAGAAAATCTACCAAGAAGTCAAGGGGGTTCAAAAGCAACATGTTACCGTAGTTATTCACACAATTTCTTGCACAAGTTGTGTTAGGCTGACTCAATCAATGGAGAAAAACTTATGGGCCATTGTGGAATAGCACTCATTTGGTTCACTTGAACAAAGTTTCGAATCCACAAGGCCATGTCATATCCCGTTCTGTAGTTTCCATCACTAGGTTGAGCATTTTGGTGACCACACTTACTCAATTGAACTATATCGAGGAAATCAATGGTTGCCAATGCTTGGACCCTCTCAATTCCTGAGAGTGTTTCCCCCACTCACACAGGGCAACACTCTTGGGAAGAGAATCTTTGCAATACCACCCCTACAAAGGGTGGCCTTGCAAAGCGTGATGGGATTGCACACAATATACACTCATATTAGTCAATGTTGTAACTAAAAAAAGGTGGATGCAATTAACTTTCCAGTCCTTGTGGAGGCCAACACGGCTAATGCTTATTTCACCAGGTGCACACGCGACATGCACATTGCAAAGATCCGACGCAACACCACATGTCATCCAGCTTGCAAAGTTTATCTTCAAGGGGAAACCGGGTTGCCCACAGAAAACTCTGACTATCAACACCTTGGGCGGTGCAAGAAATGCGCAAACTTACAAACCAACTCCGTTGCATCATCTTCCAACCAGCCAAGTGGCAACAGCGCTTTGTCCTCACCGAAATGCACAAAACATCAAGGCAGATACATGAACTAGATCTGGCGTGTGCACTTTAACTGGATCAGCACCGTCCCTGAAAGCACAAAACATCCATGTCGTTGTCAAGAACCTTTAATGCATCTGGTGTGTTCCTAGCGACTCCTACATCTACAACAACTTGGCGCCAAGCATGCTTCATGGGTGCTATGTGTGGCGTGCAAAGATCTAGCCCGACCATGCCTTGGAGATGGTATTGCAAGCTCCCTCAGAGCCCGTTGTCAATTCTGCACCACATGTGACATTTGATCCTAGTGTTCATGGATATCATAGCATCCAAAATCAGCACCCGTACATAGTTGGGAAGGCCTTTGTGGAGCTAGAGCATCGTCGTTCCACCAACGCCCCTACATGTTCCCTCATTTGTGCCCAAGATATCATCCTCGGCATCTTCCATGACCACTCTCCAGGGGAGCTACAATAATCTAGAAGTATTGTCACTAGTAGAAACACATGGTTCTACGAGTCCATGTAAAATGGCATCGGTTGGTCTTTAAGTGCAAATAATAGCACTCTCCAAAAGCTCCCTGTGAACGAAGAACATCAAGTCCACAAATTTGTGTTGCAGTTGGCAGGCATTCTTCCCACCTATAATGTTGTACGCGCCTTCATGGTCAACACCGTGATGCCAAACTGGCATCATGGTTGTCCTAAAGCAATCAACATGGATGCCATATATGGAAGGAGACTACCTTTCTTGGCACTGACAACAAATTTCTACTCACAATCTTTGTAAAATCCATGGACAATGATGTGCTTCCTACGCAGGTGCATGTCTGATTTTATGCCATGCAGTACATGTGGAACATCCATTTAGCAATGGTTCCAATGTTTTTTGTCTCACAACCCTTTTTCCTACCAGTCCAATGTGTTTCCTTCCTTGGTGACCTTTGACAAACTGACATGTCTATCGTTCCGCGCTTGTCAAGTCATTTGTTTCAACATGATCAGCAACGTCACACCATCTGGGCATTATTCTGGTGGAACAAATAATAATGATAATGGATGGCACTTGACCTCAACAACAAAACACTGTGACCCCAAAATAGTGGTCTCACTTTCTCGTGCATCTAGGGTACAAAAGGAAATGTGTGACGGGGGGAAATCATTGAGAAGGAGACATGCGTTGTCCCCCCTTGATACCATCCACAATGCAAAGAGGCGCTGAGGACATGGTACACGGTGTTTCCTTACATAATCTCTTTGTACATAACCGCAAGATGCACTTCCACCTACACATGCAAGACCATAGTACACTTTCAATGCATTCATCACAATAATGTTTTCAAACTGGATGACAGAGGATTCAAAGGACTATTCAGACATGCGGTTTTTGCTCAAAGCCATGGAAAAGAACCTCCTTGGATGGATGGTTGGACTTTGATTTAGGCTCAAGGGTATTAAGAGAACCATCAGAGCTACGTGGTCAAAGTGTGGCTTCGACAACATTTCCTCTCCTCGGCCACAGATTCCAACATTGCATGCAAGTGTTGACCACGAACAATGTATGTGTGACTCCATAAATCCATATGACAAGGAGGACCGTTGAGTTGGGGAATGCTCTATTAATTTTCTTGCATGTTTTTAATAGGGTTTTGGATGAGCTGCTAGTCCTATTGCATACTTCGCAAAGTGAACGAGTATTACAAGTTCTTATGTGTCGTTGAGAGATCCTCGGTTTGTGCATGGCACATTATGGCCATGAGAAAGCACTTTTTGACTAAACTACGGTCAACGAGCGCTTGAGCACGGTTGGTATCTGTTGATTGATGCTCATATGCTTACTAGCAAAAATCAAATTGAACACTGACAAGTGTTTTCCCACCTCTATCAAAAACAAATGTAGGAAAAAAAATTGTTAAAAAAAGATTAAATGAGTAAATTTTCAGTTGTGCAAAAATTCATAATCAATTGTTGTGCACAAAATGATAGTAGTATGGTATTGAGGGACTTCCTTGTAGTTTTTTCAGGACATCAACAAGTTGACTGATAGAAAATGAACTATTTACACAGTTTGAAATAGTTCACCCTTGTCAAATGTAGTTTAAGCTGTCAGAAACTTCTACAACCAAACTTCAAGAGGCAAAGAAGATGGCTCGAAATTCCTTAGCTAGGAGACATCAGTGTGGAAGGTACCACGAGGACATGCCGATGAAAATGCCCATTATTGGAGTTAAGGAATTGCTTATTCTAGCAAAAGACTTCTCCTAATTCTTGTCACAATATCTATATGTGTTGTAAGGCATAGGATGGGCCAGTATCTTTTAATAATTCTTCGATTTTATCATTGACGTAGCACAAGTTATCGTAAGGTTCCTATCCACTGTGTGATGTGTCATATAACTAATAAATGACAAGATAATCCTTGTTTCTTTCTTCTCTTTGTTTGTGTCTAAGGATGTCCTTAATAACAAACTCAATGTCCTCTACCACTAGTACATGATGCGGCCAGGACGCCTCCATGTCATGTGCGTTTTCTCTTTGGTCCCCATACAACTTGAGTCAAGAGAAATGGAAGACCGTGTAAATGGACATGTTTTTGTGCCATGTTGGTATTGTTTATTTCCTTGTTGTTTTTGCTAATTTTATGACAAACGGGCCCAGGCACATAAATTCAGCTTTGCATATTGTTGTCCTCATAGCTTGATGTTTGTGGAGCTAAGGTAAAGCATGATTACCAACATAAAACATGGTGTATGTCTTTTGCTTGTCAAATGCCCCCTTCAATGCCACTTGTTTCTCCACAATAACTTGAAGTTTATCGTCCCATATGATGTGGAATTCTTGCAATTGGACATCAAGATTGATTATGCTGAAACAATTCCTTAACCAGCCAAAGATACAATAATGTTGCCATGTACAACTTCAAACGGAGTCCATCCCCTATCCATACACGTCCAAATGTTATGCAAGCTCGGTGGCGGGTGGGTTGAACACCCTATCAGTGTTACGTGGCCCATGTAACATTCAAAGTATTTTCTTGAGAGTGTGATTTGTCTTCTTGTGCTACCTGTCAGTTAAAGGATGTAAGGTCGTCAATACACGTATCTGCATGTGTAGGGAGTTAGATTCTCATGCCAAAATCTTCTTGTGGACCTGTTATACCTATCAATTGAAATCGTGTGTGGTGCATCATGTATGGAAACAAAGTTTTCATCAAATGGTTCTAAGATTCCCTCGATGGTGACCACGAGGATTGCAATGAACCCCTCTACCATTACAAGAAAACATGGCATTAATTCCATGGAGATCTCCGTCCATGGCTCTATCAGAACTGGCTAAGGTGAACTCAGATGAATCTGATGGAGACGTTCGATGATAGAGAGGTTTGGCATGTCTTAATTTGTGTCACTGACAAACTTCACACCATGAGAAGTAGTTTAAAACATGAGTTTACGTCTTGTCTCATTAGAAGTATACCATATGTTTCTTAAGGATCTTGTCTTGGCCTAATCGCCCACATGGACCATTATCATGACATTCCTCCCATAGCATGCGTCCAAATGTTTCTCTTGGTGGCACAAAATCTTAGCAAGTGAATCATTGTTGCTAATATGGAGTGTCAATCACGTACTTGTTCTTCTTGTGCCAAATTGTTCGTATTCCCAAACAAAGAATCACTCAGTTTACACGTCCTCTACGATTGATACCACACTGATCTTAGCCCATTAAAAGCAGTCGATGAATGAGAGTGTCCAAGATTTTTTTCCCCCTATATTCAACTTCATAACAACAGCTTAACTCAAGAAGCTCCATCCAATGAGTTTATCAAAGCTCATACGAGGCTGCGTATCCAAGAAGGAGAGAATGTTGTGGTCGGTGTGGACAACATATCATCGACATTCCAAGTTTCAATTTCACATTTTTAATGCGTGTGTGATCACAATAATATTTCTCTTGTATAATGCATAGTTCATCTCCAATCCCACATACTCTTTACTATACGTATGTGATTGGTTGTTCTCTACCCTTGGACTTGGAGGAGAATTTTGTCCATCACTGGGCTGGATACATTGGTGGTCATGATAGAGTCCATTGTTTGATGATTTATTTCAATGCCAAAACAAATGTTAGTGTGTTACACAGAGAGATTAATGATACTTATTTGTTGCCTTGATACTACTAAGAGAAAGACTTACTCTCTGGGGTACGTTTCAACAAAACAATGATAGTAGCTATGAAATCCCCAATTACCAAGAATTTCAACCAATCACCCATTACCAACACTTTTCTTTGGGTCAATCATGATACATTCATCCCAGATGATCCGGCCAAATATGTGATAAAACTTTGTCAAACTTTTTAATCAAAGAGTTTTGTCATGAGACTAGTCCCTTTATGAAAACTCAAAGACCTTTTGGGGATGTTCATTTTTCTCCTACATTCTTCACGTGTGCACCAACATGATGACAAGGTAGAAAGATACCAAGTCATCAAGACACATTAAAAACTTGTATTGATCGCCACCATAAATGTCACAAAAGGGTTTCTGAGTCCAAACATCGTAAACGTGAACTCAAAGAGCCTAAAGTATTTGTGATATGATAATGCACTGTTGGCACCTCGTGGCTTGAGCTGGGATCCCTCGCCTGTCGGCATTCGGAGTGTGGTTTTGGCCTAGTTGGCCAAGGATTCTTTCAAATCTGCGACATTAGTATCAGAGAATCGGGTTTGAGACTGATGTGTGGATGCCAATGTCGGCTAAATCATAGCAGCGGGAGTGAAGCTCACGACCACCACCACGTGGCTTCAGCAAAGGTCCTTGGCTTGTGGACGGTCGCACGGAATGGCTTGAAGGCCGGCGTCCCTCATGCATTCTGGCTCTGACCTAGTCAACCAAGGATTCCATCCAATCCACTACATCAAATGTCAGGATCGAGTGATAACCCCTAAGCATATGAATCTTGGTGAAGACTCTGGATCCTTGAAGTTGGTCAAACTTTTCTCGATACGAGGAAGAGGATGGTGTTTCTTGAGAGTTATGTTGTTTCATGACATATTGTTTCATTTTACCTGTCTTTCATTCAATGTGTATCAAAGCTACATTCGATGCCATAGACGCGTAACTGAAGCCCTGCTAGATGATCTCATCAAACGAGCAAATCATGGTCACTCATCCAATATATCTCCTTGACCATTGGTGTGTTTCAAATTGATATAATGTTCATCGCTCTATTAAGGAGGGAGATCTTGATGCAGTTATTTAGGAAAAAACATGCCAAACTACTCCAAAACTGATACAAATACCTACACTATGGCCATAGCTATTATTGGTGTTGATTTTTATTTAACTTACGAGTTTGTTGCTCAAGTTGTCGTAGGTGCTCCTTGTTTTCCTACTTCCATGAGCTTTTTTTCATAGCCTCTAATTCCACATTGAGTGATGTTAGTGACGTGCACGATCAAGGTATGGTTACTATGACTTCCTCTCATGATTCCTACTCTGTTGCTTCCACCTCTACTACTTCCTACAACCGCCAGAATGACATGGTCCTCTTGATGAAGAGCAAGTGTCATCTTTCCTCATTGTTGTTGAAAATCATTGATTTTTGTGAAAATCCATAGTTTTCACTTAAATGTGTTCTTGGTACAAAACATCTCATCTCAGGAATATTTGTTTTTGCTCAAGAGAAAAAAGAAAAAAAAAACCTTTCAATGGATCAATCAAAAGACTTTTTCATTTACAATAAAATCAATCGATTGATCGGTAAATTTCCACAGACTGATTTTGTCTCAAGATCCCTCCTTCAGTCTTCAAACCGAGTTTTTGAACCACATTGTTCCTTACAGAATTTTGAGAGGCCCCTGTTTTTTTGGTGTCAGTAACGTTCTGTGACTATTCCAACTTCACGGTTGTACCAGTAGCAATATTGCCAAGTGATCATCATTTTATCCATTATAAAATTTTACAAAATTATGAATCCTAACCTGCGATGATGTGAGCCATTAAGATGGGCAATCAATGACACGAATTTCTCCGGCCCAACATGAGCTTCGCTCTCTACTCCTTCCCTATGTCATTTATCGTCCCCTCCATCCTTTTGTGTCTCTCCCCTTCCTTTTTGTCCTGTTAGTTGTCATTTCTATCATTCCAGCACAATCATCCATCTCTTTGGTGGGCATTCTTGATGTCCATCAAAGTTGAATTCTATCTGCCACAGTACAACCTATATTTAGGGGGTCACCAACTATTGGATTTATGTATCCAAGCATTGTAGTCAATGTTGTGGATCCAGTTAGATACTATAATTGTGGAAGATCATCTTTCATGAAAAAATTGCAAGTGCACGATGGTTGTTAGGCCTTTATTACAGTAAAAATAGAGTTCATCAAAGGTGATGTCAGTATTGGTGATCATTTCACACAAATGTTTGTATACTTTTCCAACTCAAATTTCTGATAGTTAGTCCATCTACTAGAGATTGCACTGTGCTCTGGATTTTTTGTTCAGTGTGCTAAAATCTGCAAGACAAGTCCATAGAAATTCAATCAAAAATTCTGATGGTTCGTGATTTCCAAACCCAGCTCATCCCCGACTTGGCCATCAGATTATTCCATCAAGAACTATTCATTGGATAGCCTGATAAGTTTGACTTAGCTACCTGAGGATTATTGTCAAGCGCATGTTGTTGTCCCTCCATTGCTTACGCATTTGCCATGTACCATTGTATTTTGCCGATTGGGCTTCCTCACTTCACTGTCGTTGTCACAAGGTCTCCAAAATTCTACATGGTGGATGTACGCTGAAGACTCGGGCTATAATTTCACATGTAACTGAAATCATTGGCTTTCCCTCTTGCATTGTTCCACTCTAATACCGAGTATGCTTAGAAAAATGAAGATTCTAAACAAGTAGAAAGTGCAGAGTAGGACACAAACAGGGTACATGGGACACTTGAGTAATACAACATCAAACTACATCAGAATTTATTCACCGTCTTGTCCTTCCCAAGGTGTCCACCTCGACTAGTGTCATGGCACTTTCCAATAGGATCATCATTAGTTACTCGGTGGCAATATGACTTGCCGAGTGAATTGTGATTGCTAAGATGGGACATCAAACCAAATTTTGGTTTTGTCATATCCACCAAAGTATTTGTATTGCCTCAAAAACCGTCACTCAAGATATGGGTTTTAATCAACGGAGGGCGCTTTCATACATACCATCAAGTATGGGTACCACAACAAAGAATGAAACAGATATGTTTTTCCCAGAAGGTTTCTAATGTTGTGGGCAAAGATGGGTCCGAGGAACTTCACACGTCGAGTTTGTCAACGTCGCCAATTTGGCCAAGTCTTGAGATGTTTGAGGGCTTGGCGGACGGTGCGGATGAGACCACAATGTTTTCAAAGCCTGTAGAACCACCACCATTTCTTTCTTGTGCACCGTGTATTTCAGCTTCAAGCCATATAGTTTTATGATTTCGTGTATGACTTGTTCTCCACTGCCGTTGTCTTGGAGGAGAATGGTTTCGATTATGTAGTAGGTCTATGAATTACAAGGCTAGCATTAATGTTATAGTAGTCTTGAAAGCAATGAACACTTCTCTCTCATTGTCACCCCAGTTCCACTCGGTGGTTTTGGAGTGATATTGGACAAAGGGAAACCTAGTGTTGCATACTTTTATATAAATCGATGGAAGTATTTGTTCAACTATATAAGACTTGGGGGTCCCAATTTTTAGTTAGTTTCCTCAAATCAACAACTACTACCATATTTTTGGGCCCGTTGTGATACAAACACTGTACAAAATGAGGACCAAAACCTTTGCACAAGACTCAAAACTACACTTTGGTTTTTACATTGTAGAGCTTCACTCTTTGTGAAACCTCGACGATTCTTTGGATGTTTCCATTGTGCTCCTCTAGCATGCAGTTATAGATCATCAATTGTCCACATAGATGACTAAAAGGCTGTTGAGGTACAACCAACAAATGTTACTAATCACCACCATGAATGTTGCCATGGCATTTGTAACTCGACACAGCAAAATCTTGAACGTGAAGTGCTTTGTAGCAAGTGCAAGACGTCTTGTTTCCATGTTATTGTATAAAATGTGTATCTATTTACACCTGCTATGTATGGAGATCACTGTGGAAAACCTGGATCCTTTGAGTTGGTCAAGAAGCTTTTCTTCTTGAGTTCTTATCGGTAAATTCATTCAATTCTCGGTGAATCACATGTTTTGATGTTAACCAGCAATTTTTTAGAGAAATGGTCAAAAATCCAGCTGGCATCTTAGTCCGATTTGTTTCTGGTTAATCTTCCAATAAATCCCTTCACTTTCAGTCTACTTCCTGGCCTAATTTTGGTTTGGTGGTCGACAATGGAAATTTGTGGTTGCTATCAGATTGTTTCATTAGGATAAACCCCTTTCAAATCCTCAATTATGGATATAAACTCCGGCGTTATGGCTGTAAACTAGAAAAAGTGTTGTGGCCAATGAGGCTATTGAGTTGCTTGAGTGAACTCCTACAAGCTTATCCTCTTTTGTCTAGTTCTATGTGGACTAGCTACACATGAGTTTCTCATTGCAGGTATCTCTTTGTCAAGCCCAGTGATTTCAACGTCAATGTTCGCCATGTAGTGCCTGCCATAACCTCTCATGTTCCCTCCTCCTTTGATGTTTTATGTAGCTATTTTTGATTTGTGGGTCACTTGCTCAGAGGCAAATGTTTCTGCCATTCACATTAACGCAGATTATTCCACTCATCCGGTAAGCTTGCGGATTGTTCCAATATAGTAAATCACATACATTTATGACTAATCACCCTCCAGTTGTACACTCATTTTCCTGTGTACATCGTACACCGTACAGAAAGGTAACTTCCAGGAAATACACATACCCCACGTACACCGGATGGAAACTTCTAGGACATACACATACCCCACGTACACAGAAAGGCACCTTCCAAGAAACAACATTACTTCACGAGTACCCCCATATACTCACCACATACAACTCGCCCTTCCCTCCCCCGTACCCCCCCTCCCCCCATTCACTTGCATATCTGAATCACATATGACACTAGTGTACATTAAGCACCCATCTCCTCATACACTCCCCCCATGCATTCACCATATAGAACCCCCCCTCCCCTTCACTTCCCTTCCTCCCCTCCCACAATCACTTGTATATCAAAATCACACCATCATACACTAGTGTACATTTAGCACCAATCTCCACATACACTCCCCCCATACACTCATCACATACAACCCCCCCATCCACATTCACTTGCACATCTGAATCACATCATTACACACTAGTGTAAATTTAGCACC